>CALYOO010000143.1:98301-136267 GCA_945261195.1 Cryptosula pallasiana
GGCAACGGAGATTACCAGAACTAATCTAAAGCGTCCGTACACGGCCAGTTATTTTCTGTCCGGCAAGATGGACGGACGTCTGATGTCCATCCTTGTAGATACGGGATGCACAACTAACCTCTTGTCACGGCATGCGTACCGTAGACTACCACAGTGGGTACAGGACACTCTACAAGATAGTGAGCCACATGGTCTAATGGCAGACGGCTCAAAAATCCAATTTTATGGAACTATACAAGTGTCACTCCAACTCCGTCGCTTACGGACAGATGTCAATGTTGTCATCAGCGATATACATGAGGACGCCATTGTGGGAATGCCGTTCCTCACAGCACATGAGTGCATGATGCGATTCGCAGACTCTACCATCATTATTGATGGCCATGAACTTCGTTGCACGGATAAGCATGGACAGCTGTTGAAAGACAGTACTAGATTGCTAGACGCAGGTTCAGCAAAAGCCAGTCGTTTTGGGGATAAAAACGCGCTGTTCCCCCTTTGTAGGGATGGATTTTCCCCTAAAAAACGCTCCTAACAGGGCAAGCTGCAAGGACGCCTACCCACACTCTGGAGAGAGGGGAGAAGTACCTCTCCAGCAAACCTCAGCCGAATCCGACAAGAACTGAGGAAGTTATAGGCAAAACGGTGAAATTTACCCCCGCGCCCCTGTTGGCTACGCCCCTTGCGGTTAGGAGAATCCCCAACAGTCAAGAGCAGTGGAGAAAACCCTGCAATCAACAGGAAGCAATTGCAAGCGAGGCAGGATGCTATTTTAAGCAATCAACAGGAAGAAGAGGAGAGGTCGCCTGTGATGCGGTAGATGGAAAGTTTGGGAAAGATTTTCAATGGCTGTATCTGCCAAACCGCTCACACCAGAAAGGTCGTGCTTGGTGTCAGAGGAACCCCCACGAGCCCTCTCTCTTAACACCTGTAAGCTCCAGCTGTGCAGCAAGCCTGACAGCCACCAGGAGGCAGCAAAAATTGCTCCTAGTACCTGCACTCTAGTTGCACTTCCTGTGACTGCAGACAGAATGAGTCACATTGATGAGAGAAAGTTTAGCAAAAACAAATTTCTCATTCTTTCAAACGACAGTGACCACTACAGATCACCTAAAGCACCACTCTCACTCAACAAAATGACGGAAGCTGGCTCACATTTCCTGGATTTAGAGGAAGATGATGAGCATCTGTTACTTGAGGCTGGACTAGCTGAGTACAAGCCACCGGCTACACTGACAGAGGAAGACATGTTGGCTATGCCAACAGCAGACCTGCTACAGAGCCAACCAGCATTCGAGAAGGAAGTCACAGACACGTCGCTGCTAGAAAGGATGGTGAGTTTTATGAATCTCAAATGGCGAAATGGATTTTCGAAAATGGTTCTAGAACTGATCCTTTGGCGCTACGTTGTGGCAGTCCCAAACTGTTTCAGCCCCAAACCCAAGGGCCTCTGTCAAGTAATACTGACAGATTAACTTCCCCAGTAAAAACAAAGGTAGATTTGGCAGATAAACCGGTAGTGGTAGTGAAATCTTGTAAAAAGAAGTTTATTATAAGACAAGATAACTCTATGCCGGCCCGGCAGTCTTTGATACCGACCCTGCAGCACTCTATGCCGACTTGGGGTCACCCTGCAGTAAGCAGCAAGTTGAGGAAACTTGCAGAAGGCGTTGGAAACCCTTCGCGGCCCCCTCAGGAGAAAGAGGGAGATGCCACAGCGCAGAAGGCAGGCACTAAGTGTACTAAAGGTGTGGAGAACACCCTTGTGCTGCCTGTACCTGCCACACCGACCCGGGGGTGGCAGAAAAGGTCTCTCAAAAGAGAGAAAGGAGAACCAGAGGCTCCGGTACCCTCCACTAAAAGGCGTTGCTCCTTCAATAGCTTCGTTGGGCGATAACCCAACGACCCTCAAGGACGTTGTAAGGGCATCAACCCCACAACCGGTCCCCCTTGCTTCCCCTGCGATGTATCAATCTCAGTTCGTAAATCATGTACTGATAAACATATTGATGTTGCAGTTGCTGACTTTCGCTCAGAGATCAAGCCGAAGTTGGCGGTACGGTTGGTGCAGGTCACCCCTCCTACTGACCTAGAGCAGGGCGAGCTACCAGAGGAAAAGCTCACATTGGGAAGATGAGCCGACAACTCCCTATACTCAGGACGGGAAGAGGAACCCGACGCGTTGGCGTATGTTACGATGGGTAACTACAGCAACAGAAAATCGAATCAACGCACTGATGGGAAGTGCCATTGCTCTAAGTGCCCAAAGTGCGACTTTGGGGCACGCAACTCCAGACAGCTAAGAGTGCATGTGGCGCAGCACTATCTACGGCATTACTGCCGCTGTCGCTATGGAAGCGAGAGTAGAGACGTCGTCTACTCCCACCAGGCCAAGTACGACGCGCCTGGTGACCCTGTACACCACCAGAAGGCAGGGACTGTTTATACTGTGGACAGGGCCAGCTACAGTAGGTTTTGTCAATTCGTCCAGTGGAAGGACCCGGCAAAGTTCCGGAAATGCCAACCTACGCAGCAGGGCAGAACGTTTGAAGCGAGGTCGCTCGCCCGAGGAGGCAGCCAGTACCTCAACACTCGGCCAGTGACACCACTGCCGCTGCAGGCTTATAAGATACCCAAGTTGGGTAAAAGGTGTGCCCAGTCAGCGCCGCCTGCTCCACCGACCAAGGTCGTGGACTTGCCAGAGCTCAAAGCAGAGCCCGTGGTACCCAGACCCACGCTGATGTTTACACATCATAGCAACAGATTGGCAGAAGCCATCGATGAACACGTGGTTAGTCTAGGGCGAACCTTACAAGAACTACGACGGATGATCGTAGGACAACTCCTTACTGCTGAAGACACTACATTAGCGAAAGCAGAAGCTAGAGCAGTACCGAAGAAGTAGTGCGACTACGCACCCAAGCCAGCAACCTGCGTGGCGACTTGTTCTGAGAGACTATGTATTCTCTCGTGTGTACATACATATTTTATTCACATGTATAACCGCTCTATGGACATAGACTCCATAGACTTCTCTGTATTTTTATTCTATTTGGTGAACAAAGATTTCACAAATATATTTTAATCTGAGTACGGTTGATACTCCCAGCTACTTGTTCTCTTGTTCGAATATGGATTATTAAAGACAAGAGAATGTCCTTTAATGGAGAAAGGTGTATTGTGGATTTTCATAGCATACACTCCTGCGCATATTATTATTATTAAGTCTAGCACCCTATACTAATGGCTAGACAAAGAAACGGTCGTATCAATCATACCAGATTGACCGACTCTGCATCTAAGCACAGTGCCGACCCTGTATCGGGCTATGCCGGCCCTGTATGACACATTACCGACCTTGCCGGCCGGCAGGAAATGACTCAGCATAGGCTGAGAAACACAAAGTATCTTAAAAGACTCAGGAAGACGAATCCAGGACATAACCACCCCTAAACTGGATGAGGAGCTGATACAGGCTGCAGAGGCGGGACAGGAAGTGCATAAGCCGTTGATTGGACAGTTACCTGATAACCCCACCTACCTTTGATGGCACCATATTTATCTTAGCCATGTGATTCGCTATCTATTATTATAGGACTGTATATTGGTTGATTATCTATTATTCTCTTGTGATTGGTTGTGACAAAGATTACTTCCTGTGACCTCCTGTAAGATGCCTATAAAAGGCAAAACATTTACCATTTGTCTTCAGTTATTGTTATTGTATTGTGCCAACTTGTGCCTTTTAACTAACTCGCTTTTATTCTGGAGGAATAAATGTCTAAATTACTCGAAAGTACTGAGTAATGTGTTTGAGCCGAGGGCTCCGTTTTGGTTGCAGAGTTGATACTCTATCTCCGTGGATACCGACCCTGCAGTTGTAGCAGGTGAAATATAACAACTGGTGGCAGCAAGCTACCGACCTCAGCTAGTGGGGTTTTCAGCTCCCAAAATCCACTACAATATAATCATTTTCATGCCTACATGATGAAAGAATGATATGATAAAGTTATCCATACATTGTCAGTCTAACTTAGCTTGGTCCAACTAAATGAAGACATTGAAAAAATGGTCTGACTTTCAAGCGAGTAAGACGTGATGTAGAAACCATATTGTATATGTTTTCATAATGTATTTTTTCTGGAACAACCAAATCAAAATGTAAAAATGACCTTAGCGTCTTTGAAGTGGTATATAAAATTGTTTCATTTACATTTTCCGGGAGGAATTTTCAAGGATTATCTAATTAAAATGTTAAAGTAACATATTGACTTTCAGTTGATCAATGCCGGACGTAAAGAGTGTTTTATTTATGTTTCCGTGATGAATTTTCAAGGATTAACAATGTTAAAAAATATATTGTTTTTCAAGTGATTTAAACTGATGTCCAAATGGTTTGATTTAAACTTTCTTGTGATGACTGTCGCAAAATTAACCACAAAATTGTATTTATTAAACGTAATAACAGTCAAGTGATTTACAACTAGACGCTAAAACCTGTTTCATTCACGTTTTTTGTGATAACCTTTTCTGAAGAACCAAGAACAAGCGTAAAAAAACGTATTGAGTTTCAAGTGTGTTTGCTTGCTTTATTAACTTCAACACAAAAATATAGTAATGAGAAAATGTTAGCAGCAGAGGAAATGTTGGGGCCCACGACGCAATAGCACTGCAGCCAGTCGAGGTGCCGGGCCCGGTATGCTGGCAGTCAGTAGTCGTCTCTACATCACGTTGAGTAAATGACGCCTCAGAGCTTGTTTGAAGCCATTCGCTCCCCCTAATAAATCGAATCGAACTGGGCAGCCCAATTCACATAGAAGCACACCGGTAACTCACTCTGCGATGTCCTGCAGCAGTGTTTGATTTTGGTAGAAGTAGGTTATGTTGGGAAGCATGAGACAAGTAATTGTGACGCAAGTGAGAATGGTTATAGTAGAAAGTTTTGTGAGCAAGTATTAGTAGTTTGTATTTGTATATTGAATGAACAGTAGAATTAATGAGTTTTGGAGAAGAGGTATGCGTGAGTAGTAACAGACTTTTTATAAAATCAGTATTATTATTTTTTGCAGAAGGTGGATTTGTTAAGGATAATTGTTTTCCAGAATTTTCCCCGGATTCAGCACAATAACTAATTTTTGAACTAACTCTTTGATTTTCTATCGCTTCAACCAATAAATGAGCTTATCGGTCACCCGCTTTATGCAAAGAAGTTCAATTTTCAAAATTTTATTTAAATTCATCTATACAAGGTTGGCTAATAAATTTGAGCTCATATGAATCAGCATTCTCTCTTCTCCGAGGAGAATTAATAACCAATTGATTCCACCAGTCTAAGTCAGTTTTATTATTTTTTTCAGTTCTGAGACCATTTTTTAGTAATGACGTTGACAGATCAGCCAGCAAAAAAAAAGTAACATGCTTAATGTAAAACTGATGGCACAACTGGAAAAAGAACAAAATTCTGATAAGACTAGCAAAATCTGAAGCAGAAATATGCAAAACAAGAGTTAGAAACACTGCAACAACAATCTAGCAATGGCTGCACAAAATACTGAAAATTTCGGAATTTTTTTTTCTGAAAATAATTGATAATTTGAATATTAGCTGAAGATAAAGCTCTTATTGTTGTAAGAATGAACTGGAAGCATCCAGAGCTACAATTTGATATAAAGAAAAACACCAATCAACAAATTTACAAAAATAGTAACAAAAAATTTAAATTAATTATTCATCAACACCGTTTGTAAATAATTAATTAACAGCTTACCAACCTTTATTTCCACAATCAGAAAGCTCAAACAAGCTAATATAACAAAAAACTAACTATATCAGAAGGAAGAAACAATGTGCTAGCTGTTTGCCGAAAAAAACTGACTATTATTATCAAAAAATTACCGAAATTGAATACAAGAAGTGATAGGGTTTAGGATATTTTGAAGTGCTTCCGTTTAGAAGGTCGTAGTCTTCAAACAAAAACCAGAAAATAAGCAAGAGTCTCCTCTACCCCATGGTATAAGAAATATGTCAGTCTACAAAAATTTGTGCAATGAGTTTCGAAAACCGAACAAAATAACGTCCGAGCACTGCTCGATTAAGGACTTTTGGTCACATAACTCCAAAATGAGCAATGCTCGATCGAGGACTTTTATGAGTTAATGAAACAGGTATAAATGAGAATGTGATGTAGGAATGGTTTTTTTGATATTTTTACGATAACTTTTCCAGGATTAACCAATTAAAAACCTCAGAAATACATACTGATTTAAACATTTTTAAACATGATGCAGAAACCATTTCATGTACGTTTTGTGATGACTTTTTCAGGATTAACCTGTTAAAAACGTTGAAAAAACATGTGGATGTTCAAGTGAATAAAACGTAATGCAGTAACCGTTTTCTTTACATTTTTTGTGATGGCTAATTAAAAGTTAACCAAAAAAATGTCCATAAAACATGATAACTTTCAAATGGTTGAAACGTTGTGTGACACCTGATATGAAAACATTTTTGTGACAGAATTTTGAAACCAACTCAATTAAAAAAGTTACCCGATGAAAAGGCATTTCTTTTATAAGGTTATGAAATAGACCAAAAACGTTTTCTGAATGTTTATTCTCGAATGTACGTCAATCACAATTTGAGATACATCAAATTTTTCTTATTTGGATGTTAAACAAATCTGACTGGTTAAAGATTTTTAGTATGTTCCTACCAAACTGAGTTCCTACCGATTGATTTCAAAACGTAAAAAAAACGGTTTTCAATTTTTACGGTGGCAAAGAAAAATTTTTTTGTCGTGTTAAAAGCGTTCATCAAATGTTTTCATTAATGAGCCTGTTTATCAATAATAAACGTTTTTAAAACGATATGCGTTCACTGGGCAAGTTATGTATGTACTATGTACGGCTTTATTGAGATTGATCAGTTTTCTGGTGCTAAGCCTTGCCTAGTCGGCCATAATAAAGAGTTGATGATAACTTGTGAAAGCTTTTTTAACATGAAGTTGTTTGTCAAACACATTTATCGCAAATTCCAACTTCTTTGCCTTATTTCAATATATTGCAAGGATAATAGTGTTAAAACTTATTATGAATCACAAAAATGCGTATAGTGCGTGCCCTCTCTTGTGGGACATGGCTTCACTATGTTACAGTAAAAAAAGTTTGCCCTCTATTTACTACTAGTAATTGGTAATTGCACCAATGTCTATGCCCGAATTTCAGGTACACAGTGTACTTGTGTACCAACTATCAGTGTGCAACTCAATGAAATTATTTATTGCAGAAACGTTGAAGAACATACAAATGCTATACAGGTTCTCCAAGGCCACTCTCTCTTGTTCAGAAGAGACACAGAAAGCTAAGCGAACACATTTGCAGTGGGTGGCTTAATAAAAAGTATCATAAAGGTAGTAAGACAGACAATTGAACATGACTAACTGTAAGTATATAGATTGATGGTCACACCTGGTTTTCATTCCACAGCGATGGCTTTACCAAAATTGTACTTGGTATGGTACCAATTTTACTCGAACTGATGTTTGTAGGTGAAGCCCACCACAATTGTACGATTCAGTAATAGAATCCTATGACGCCAGTTTTCAGGTTATAGGTTGATCGCCATTTAGTTTGCAAGTTGCTAGAGCACGGGTAGGATAATCTTAGAAAATACGAACTATGGAGTAGAGCGATTGAATGATGTCTCAAAGAAAGATTTTCTCCTGAACCGCATTACTAATACCCTGTCAATGACAGTAAGAATTCTGGTGGAAAAGTTATTTTCATTTCTCAAGAAAAATTACATGTCATTGCGTCTGAAAATAAATAATTTTAGCTTTTGTTGTTTAAAGACTACTCACAGACTAATGGGTTTATGCCAGAATATTACCGTCATCCAAAAATATTGAATAAAATTACCTATTTCAAAATTATTTGATTCACTTATTCCATGATATGAGTGGTGTTGTGAGTTGCATACTCAGGGGGGAGATAACTTTAGGATACTTACTGTAGCATCATCAGTGATATCGATGTGCGAGCTATGAATATGGGTGGCTGAAAAAGAGGATAATATGTGTATTTAATATAGTGATTTTATACACAATTTGTTGGGAAGTGGAAATACCATTTGAGTCTGCACCATAACACCTTAAAAGGCATCGATGTGTGCTATAACAGAAATTGTATTTCGGAGCATCTACTATTTTGTCTACTACCAATACCGGCTTTATACAGGTACACAGTTGGTAAAACAAACTAATGTTACAGGACTGCGAGTAGTCTTTAATGTTCTATGTCTGGATATAAAAGTCCACGGTGGTATTTGGTAGGGGTGGGACGTTATCGATATTTTATCACGATAACGATCTTTTGTTGACCGATACTAGGTTGAGATCTGTGCAGAAGACTGCCGATAATATCAACCCAGCAATCATCTCTTTTATTCTTTAAAAAGATTATTATAATACTTTATTATTTGTTTACTGTTATTTATTTGTATCATAGTAGATTGATTGACCATGTTGACCAACACAAAAAACAAATGATTGCTTACTGACTGCCATCATGAAATGATAAACAAGTAATAAAATTCAAATCATCATTTTGCCAAACAAATAAATAGTAGATCAGTGTACTACTGCTGCACCTCATCAATCCAGCCAATGAAATGGTTGAGATCACGTCAGTAACCAATGATGAAACATTTATATAGAATTGCTATTATGTAGGGTCAAGTAAAAGCTCTGGTAGCCTGAGAATATATACCTTTATAAAACTTTATGATTACATGCATTTGTTTACCAGTAGTGCTAGACATATTTTGGACTAACACAACATGAGTGGGTAGGTGAAATGGCAGACGCTGTTGAATTGCAATGCTGCCCAGTACTGAAAATAATAAAAACAATTTTTCTCCAAATGACAATAATTTTAATTTGATTGATACTGCAGCAGAAAATAAATCCAAGATTTGGTCATGATTTGGTTTTATGAAGATAGATATGTTACAACGGTCGCTGTGTGCAGGTTTTGCAACAAAACAGTAGGCTATAATGACAGCAATGCAACAGGATTAAGGGAGCACGTAAGGCGACATCATCCCTCTGAGTTGAAAAAACAGTCCAAGACAAACGATGATAGCAACAGGAAGGTAACTGCATACATGCATGCAACCAACAATTTAATTTTTTTAAACTAGTAGTACTTATATTAATAATTCTGATTTGCTGATCGCCATTTATTATTCTTTGTTGAAATAATAATCATTTTAAATAACAACAATAAATGACAAACTTATTATTATAAACATTAAGACTTATATTTATTAAAATTTATTATTCTCTAATCAAGGAGTACTCCTTGTTCTAATTAAGTGACCATTATAACAAATTAAAGCAAGGAATATTATACTCAATTAATATACTTCTACTAGGATTATCTAATAATAGTAATAATAATTAATATGTTAATATGCGATTTAATATTAATTCTAATAATTTACACAGTAATATTTATGTATGTATCTAAAAAAATTATGAATAATAATATACAACTAATGTAATTTTATTTATAATAATAATGTATTCTGGTCATAGTTATAACTTTCCTGTAATAATCTTTACAATTCTTCTCATTCTTTAATAAATTTCAGTGTTATAATGTGAAATTTACTATTAAAATTGGTGCTGTAATAATATTGTATATATTATCTAATGTTTAATATTAGTGTAGTATTAGGCGAGTAATGATGATTAATAAATCCTTAGAAAATGTACACTAATTTAGGCCAAACCAAATTGATTCCTTGGTTCAGATTACACAATATTTTCTTTACAATGATGGAGTGAGGGATTTAATTTAATTTTTTGCCAGTCCAGCCACTTTTGATGACTTTCACATTTTCTGACATAAGTATTCTTGTCTTTTGCTAACCACATTGTGCCCTTTTGCTAATCAAACATGTGCGGCAGTATGAACTTCGTTTAACACTACTGAAATGGCAATGCGGCTGTGGTTGTTTATTCTATTATCAAATAGAAAGCCCATTCGTGAGGTAATCTGAACCAAGGATCCAAGTTGGTTTGTCCTTAGTTGGATTAATATGTTTCTGAATGTCACAATGAAACCCTCTATTAAGCATAAGTTTGGTAATAATCATGAATAATTGTGTATAGGGAGGTCAAGCAGAAATGCAAAGCAGCCAAAATTGCTCCCCAATATCACAACCACTTAACCTCCACATCAAATCTTGCCAAACAGATGTTCATATTGCCTCCTATTAAATTAATGTTATCTGTCCAAAGCTCCGTAACTTCCATTTCTTAACATACATTTTTCATTCATAGAATATTCTTTTCAATTAACTGGTGCTACATAATTATTTGTTCACTTCATTACCGAGTAGTGATGCAGTTGAAAATCCTCTGATGAAGATGTTAGCTGTTCCATATCCTCAAAGTTCAACTCGCAAGTGCAAATTACATGATGCCGTCGCAACATTAATCGCTAAAGATATACAACCATTCTGTGTCATCGAAGATGCGGGGTTTAATAACCTTGTACAGCAGTTGGACACTCGCCACAAATTGCCATCCCATAAGCGTATCAGCCTAAAATTGATTCCAGCATTATACGAGAAGCCTAAATCAAAACATGAAGAAGAGATATCTACTGCTAGCAATGTGAGTTTGACAACTGATGGATGGACTTCTAGGTCCACTGAAGGCTACGTCACAGTCACTGCACATTTCATATCGGAACATTGGGTGCTGAAATCAGCGGTGCTAGAAACTAAAGTTTTGAAAGAATCACACAAGGCAAATAATCTTGCTGAAATGCTAAGATCCACTATGGCTACATGGAAAAGAGATGTTATCAACCCATCCCCTGTGCCCAACCCAACATATGAAACTACTGACAACGCTGCAAATAAAACCAAAACATCGTGAAATTGCTCATGTCATGCACATGCGGTGCTTTGTGCATACGTTAAACCTTGCCGCCCAAAAAGGTATCACAGTCACTGCTCTCAGCAATACACTTGATCACATCAGACATGTAGTAAAGTACTTCCATCGATCCACAGTTGCAGCCGCAGCTCTTGCTGAAGGGCAGCGACAGGCTGAGTTACCACAGCGCAAACTTATTATTGATGTCAGCACCAGATGGGAGAGTACGTATGAGATGATTACGATATTTATAGAGCAGCATGAAGCCATCTTGCTTGCTCTGTATTCTATGAACATCAATCCTATTGAGGTGAATAAAAAAATTTGGAGAGAAAACCTCTCATATTGTTGATGTAGTTTAACGTTTGAATGCCTAGGAGTTCAGGAGTTAAATGTATCAATTTATCTTGAGAGACTTCCGCAGGGGTTCTTTCTTCATTCTAATTACTCTTTTCATTCATATTTACATTTTTGATTGAGTTAATTTTTGTCTGCATAATAATCGATAAATTTGTATTTAAAGATCGATTGCTAGGACATATTTTACAACAGGACCCCCTTTCCCCATCAAAGTAGGATTATATTTTTCATTGTTTATCAGGATCTTTTATTTGAAATTTTTTTATTTATCTATCTAGCCGTCAGTCTGCTAAAGTCACTCAACACAATAGATAACAATATGAGCTACTGATTTTTATGGTTGCAGGTAGCCTCTCTTCGATCACACAACGACATTAACATGGAGATTCTCGATGATTTTGTCAAGTTGCTGGAGGTGCTATTCACTGCCACCACACTGATGAGCAGTGATAAAGGCACAACAATAAGTGTTGTTCACCCATGCAAACACAGAGCGTTGGAAATGATGACAGCCGATGAGTTTGATAAGCCGGTTGTGAGGAATTTCAAGAATGAAATATACAATAACTTGAAACCACGCTATAGTCTATGAGTGACAGAAAACATGTTGCTGCTATCTACTATCCTTGATGCTCGGTTTAAGTCATTGGCCTACAAAACTTCACAAGAAAAGAATGACGCTATGTATGCTCTCTTTACCAACAGGGTGTCAGATATAAGGAAGCATGAGAGTAGTGAAATATCCGGTGATCCTCTCTTGAAGGTTGTATCTACACAAAAGAAACCCCGATCAAAGACAGCAATGCAATCCCTGTTCGGCTCCATTTTTAACAGCGATATTGGAAACAGTCAGGATCTGGACACTTTGCCAAAAATAGCTACTATCATCACTAACATCAATGGTATTGAAGGTGTAAATTTGTCATTTTCGAGTTCTGAAAGTTTGAAGTCCATTCAAAACAAGATTATCATCAGTATCACATGTCAAGGAGATAACAAAGACAAATGCAATCCCAAGGTTATATATATAGAGCTTTAGTTGAAGCATATTAACCAAAGTCCACCGAAATGCAAGACAGTTAACTCTAGATGATGAAAAAATAAACTAGGTTAAAAGTCTCTCTCTGAATAAAAATGAAATACCGAATCTATATTCTATTATTCCCAATCCTAAGCAGTTATTGTCTTGCAACAGAGATTCAACCATTCACTTTATCTCATACAACTTCCGGATGTTATTGGGGAACTCTTAATATTAAAGCGGTTAATTCAGTAACTCGTATTTTAAGACAAAACTTAAAATATCGTATATATGGACTCACATGTTTCATGGAACCTGCTCACCTATGTAGAAGCTGTGACACTTGTGATATGTGGCCTCAACACTACCTTGTTTGCAAAACCGCTGAAGCTTTAAATTACATCCGTTTATACGATAAGGGATTCCTAACTACGACTCGAAGAACAACTCCAACGACAACCACTGCAACTCCACATACAACGACAACAATCACCACAACTCCGCAGACAAACAATAACCCCGACCACAACAACTACCATAACTCCACAGACAACGACGACAACAACCCCAACGACAACCACCACAACTTCAACGACGACAAAAACTACAAACAAGTCAGTAGTTCCAGCTTTATCACCATCAATTCCATCTGTTCCACAAGCTCTGGCTTATGTCGATTTAATTTTGGAACATCCAAGCCCTACAAACTCTACTATATACAATTATGAAGAAACCGAAACTACTACTGATTGCGTGTGTGATAGACACATCATATGCGAAAACAATTCAGTAGCAATTACAAATTCAACACCACCGATTTATAGAGTTTTTAGTTATAATGATTTAGCGGATTTTTCAAAACTTTCTCTGTCTGTATCGGAAGATAGTAAACTTGAACGTGAACAAAATCTTCTCATTATTATTGAACCTGAATGTGATGATATTTCTTGTAAAGTCATTAAATACTTTACAAATTGAGAAGTTTTTATAGACTTTAACACTATATATTCAACCTATTACACTTTATTATGATATCTATTTTATTACATTCACCAGTAAGCAAATAATGTAATAGTTATTATGTAATAATAAAACTATAACAATAACTACAGTGTTGTAGATAGATACATCATATACAAAAACAGTTCAGTAGCAATTACAACTCCATCTTCATCAAAATGTCATCATATGAGTTCGAATTATGTAAAATTATCAAAACTTAAATGCCATACATTCAAAATTTAGATGCCATACATTTAAAATCTAGATGCCATATAAGTTCAAATTAAGTAAAAAAATAATCAAAACTCAAATGCCACTTAAATGCCACTTAAATGCCCCTCAAATGCCACACAATAGTAACACGGCAAATCTAGTCAACGCCGTAACCCATTGCATCAACTCCGGAGTCAAATCCACAAAAAACACTTGGTAGGGAGATCTGCTCATATATTACTACTCTCGTGCTTGCCAATACTCGACTAGATCAGCGCTTGTAGTTTTGTAGCTTGTACTGCTTCTTGAGAGAGAGAATCTTCTGAGAGCTAGGCTAACTCTGGATTTTATTACTCAACCATAGATATTTCTACAAAGTAGGCGGGTAATTCTGGTACAAGCCATGCCTGGGTAAAATCTGGTACAAGCCACGCCTTGTACTTACATCCAGCACCAAAATGCAATTGGTTAATGATAATCGTGGAAAAGGTTTACTAAATATAATAATAATTATTTAATTGTCTCTTGAGTAATTGCGATAGAACTGCACAGTTTGACAAGCATACACACATAAAAACGTGAAGGAGTTTTAATCCTATTCCAATCAATTCTTACTATCCACGAACGTAATCACCTGAGCGATTGAAATGTGATTAAACAGGGAGTGATTTATTACCACAGCCAATGCACTGGTTAATGGTCCGTATTCAATCACTTTAGGATTAAAATTTGGATTGAATTAGTCTCCCAAGGATTAAAAACAGGAGCATTTTTGATCACTGTATATGCATATTGTTAATCGCATGATGATTGTATTTGGAGCATTGCTAGTCCAGTCATTGATTAAAGTTAGGATCAATATTAATCTTCTTTGAGTGCTATGTGTGTACGGTTTTTCTTTGAGAGCGGTTAAATATTGGAAGCGATTTGAATTGGAGGTAATTCTTTTGTATTGAATCTAGCTGGTAGAAAATGACAAAGCTTATTTCAGAATGTAATGGCAACTTGTATTGAACAAGGAAACAGATCAGTACAACACCATTAAAAAGGAAATACAGCGATTACAACATAAAACCAACTATGAAGATAGAGAAGAAATCGATAAAAGTAACTGGCTCGATTGAATGATGATTACTATAGTATAGTCTATTAGGACATAGATCCACTGGGGTACACTCCGGGTACATGCAATAGACTCCAAGTTGAAACTGAGAGACGATGGCTGATTTTGATCTTCAAGCTCCTAAAATATGAGTGACCTCATTAGGCACATTTTACAATAAGAAGGTATTCCAAAATAAAAAATAAACCGAATCCAACAAACCTTCAGAAGTTGAAAATGATGATTGGGCAACATCACAGCTGTTTGTTCATCACCTGTGAGCTCTTGACTTCATGTATATTCAATTTTCGTTTAAAGAAGGACATCTCTAGTTGGTGACTGTTCTAAAATGCAGAATTATGATATAGTAGCAACTTTTATTTGCAGCCACTTCAAGGTCAAAAGTTTTGAATGTGACAAAAAAGAAAAAAATCAATTAGTTACTAAACAACATTCAACATCATTTGTTCAGTTTAGTATTTTAACGTAGTTACTAATCAATACACAAACAATTGTGTATTCATAGTACATCTTATTTACCTGCTTCTGTGTCATCATTAACTTAAAAATTTGAGACAGCTGTGTAAGCCTTCATCATCCTCGTGTGCTCTCTTTGTTAGTGAGTGAAGCGGGAAAATAATAGCCTATTCAGGGACAATAAGACTATGCTTAGGCAATCATTGATACCCCCACTTGCTATTAGGTAATCATACTATAAATGCCAAGGCTTTTCTCCATTTTAATCATATCAGGAGTAAAATCCAACTTGAAGATAAGAGCCAGAGTTCAATCATTTCGGGATTAAAGTTTTTACTGGGTCAGTAAAGCTAACAATTAAGGAATTGTAGAATAACAACACTGTAGAACCACATTGTAATCGCTTGAGGAGTAAAGTTCTTACTAGCTGATTAAAACCAGAGTTTAATCCCCTGAGAGTGATTTATTGACCTACCCACAATTTCTAGCAAAGTTATTGTCCTTAATTACTCCTTCCAGCAAACACTCCCAAATTTTTTACTGAAATACCAGATATAACCCCTAATGATGCCGGATTGTACTCTTATATTAATCATTACAGTGTTTAATCACCTGTTTAATCCCAAATGTTCCACTTTTTTCTGTGTGTACAGGGAGAATAAATGTAAATATAAATGTTCGTAGTAGCTATGTAAATAAGTAAACAATATGGCGTCTCTTTACCGAAGAGTGCCAGCGTCCCTCACAATATTAATTGTTTATCATCCGCTCAAACACTCTGATCTACAATAATTATAGTAACATCGTGTCGAATTTTTGATTGTGAGGAAGTAAACGCAAATCCCAAATTCTACTTCCACTATCTGATTGAAACTAAATTTTGACTATCCGTTACTATTTATGGCTATATACTGTGTAGCTTATGCACTCACCAGCATAGTTAGCTCAAGCAAGCAATACAGAGTAGGTACCAACAAGCTAGTAGAACCACCCAATGATGTTATTTACTGAATTTAAAATAGATATAAGATAGATAGTCAGACAGATAAAATGACAAGCAATGAAATTGGTAATCTTCTTATTGAAATGTCAAGAATAAAATTGTCTATTGTTAGTTGACCACCATGGCACAAGTGAACAGATGACACATTCCTGACAGCGGTGGCAGCAGTGATGATACAGCTCCTCATATTGGTGATTTGTTTGTGAGGAGAAAACTGGTATAAGGGAGACCCACTGTTGAATGTAGTGGTGCTTATAGTGCTGGCTACACAGATGAGGAGAGAGGGGAGAAACAGGTAGGAATGCTGTTCAGGCTTGAAAGCGTGTTGTTAGCTGGATATGTGAAAGAGTTTGAGTCAGAATGTAGCTCTTTAAAATAATTACTATTTAGTTTCGATCAAATTTGTGAATTTCTTGAATGAAGCTGGTTCTTATTTTTGACAGACAGTGGCACACTTTACATGATGTATGGTGAACATTAGTTTGTTATTGTACATAGGTATGATCAGAATATGGAAGGACAGACAACCTAAAGAGCGGTAGGATAGCGGCAATGATGCATTTGTGGTTTGTGTATCCCCTTCAATCCCATGAAGACCTCACTTGTTTCAAAAGGATTGCACAGTATATCCTGAACCAACCTTGCATCACAAGTCTGCCGATCATAAAGATATGGCTTAGAGCAGTCTGAACACCTCTGGGGAGTTGCTGGTTACCAACTGGGTGCCAGAACTCTCAATCATACAATGCTATAGTTACACGATGTTGCTTTTAGGAGTTGAAAATGAGCGAGAGACTTCATTTGATTTTAGCTTACCACATGCTCACGAAGTTCGTGGTTTTTGCATGCCTATGCTGTATTATTTTCTTTCGATAAGTTGCGTTTTACATGTTTTTCTGACATCAAACCCAATTGATTTGTAAAATAGTGATTGTTATTATATTGCAAATTGTTCATTGTTACAGTAAATCGGTCATTTATAAATAATTTTACATTACTCTTTTGTCACAAATAATATAGAAAAGCAATCAGTGAAGTTGCCGGAAACATGCAACATCATTGAATTCCTGATCGGCAGGATGCAATAGTCTCTGCTTTAGACTGGCAGTCAAACTGAAATGTCTTTGTTGATGGGCCACTGGAAGGTCAGGGAGCATTTCCTCATTCTCTTTGATTCAGACAGCTCTCATCAATCGCTCCATCTGTTTTCTTACATCATCTGCAAGGGACAGTTTTACTAGTTTTATGAATGTGGTATTTAGCCGTACTTCACATCTGTTAGTTTGCTCTAAATCTTCGGAAGCGTTTTCACTAAATTACAAAATTTCAATTGACTATGGCCATGGCATATGAAATGTATGACAAATTCATAAATCAACTGTGCATTTTCACTCAGTATTTGTTACATTAGACTGACCTTGATTGCAATGTTTGGTAACCATGGGATACATTTATGGATCAAACATCAGAATAACATTATGGTGTGCCTTCTTTGATGTCGCCCTCTCTTACCTTTACCAAGCTTTTATAGTGGTGAGCTTGCTTCTCTCTGTGGCGGAGATTGAAAGGCGACCTCATCACCGCCATGTACTAGTCATTCAAGTCAAGATTAACTACAATATACACACATTGTCAGTGTTCTAAAACTAAGTACCATTACAATAAAGTGACAACAACAGTAGTACCAATAACAACGTTGATATAGCTACCAATAACTAATAAATAATAACATTGAACACGCTTACACATGTTGATTCGTCATTAAAATTGAACCATAAATGAGAGCTACACATGTAGTAAACATAAATAACCATGTAAAACCAGTTGAGACATGGTTATTATAATTATTATATTTCATTAATAAATCTGTCAAGAATAATAGCTGTTTTTATCATGCAAAGACCTTTCATATAATTAATTATTATGATAATAATACAAGCTAACCATATTATTAAAATTAAACTATTGCTACTGCAGTGTAAGGAGAGAATAACAAGCTATTATAACTATTATCATTTTTCATAATAATGATAATCATAATAAATAATCTAATGATCAACTGAATTTTATATTATTATTTAAATGACAGTGGTACTGGCCTAGTAGTAGTTATGTACGTATGTATAACATTAGTCAATCAATAATACACAATAATTTATTAATTAATAATTTAACGGTTATCAGTTTATTATTATTATTAATCAATTCAATTTCAAATATATTGTCCGCACTTACCGTGAGTATTAATGCGGTGAACAACTTTTACTGTGCAATGAAAAAAGAGATCATTGAATGAGCTAGTCTCACATAAATGAACTTTGTAAAATTCCGTGGCCAACACCTTTTTATGACTACGGGTTTTCGAAAATAAGTAGGGGTTTTTGAAATGGAGTAGGGGTTTTCGAGAGTACGGTACGAGGTACGGGTTTTCTGCTTACCCCGTTAGAGTAGGGTTTCTTGAGCAAGCCTAACTTTAGAGTCATATTTTTTCACTCGTGCCCACCTCTAAATGATGGTTTCGATCGAGGCTAAAAACGATTTTAATTTTGAACAAGCAGTGACCGAGTTTGCAAAAAAGAAAAGGAGGCGTGTATTGTAACATTCTTTGCCACAACGCTGCGGTGAAGACAGTCAAAAAAATTTAATCTTCACGTCCAGAAAAGTTCATTTGATATACTTAGCATTCCAAAGCCAAACAAACAACTTTAGAAATAATTACAAATGCTGAGATTCATTTGCCTTGAAAACCATTGTTGTTTGGATATATACTGGTGAAAGAGTGCCTTTTCTAACATTAGCCTCTTCTGTTTCTAACATTAGCCTCTTCTGTGTCTATATTCTCAGTATTATGCCCTAAATACAAATACGTTCATATGTCCAAAGGTTACCTTCATTACTGAAAAGTTGTAATATATATTGCTCCTGTTTTTTGTGAGATCCGTAGGTTGATGTACTATACCTTCATTGCTTTGTTTTTCACTTTTGTCACATTATATCAGTTCATAAGATTATGATTGCTTTTTGCATGAATTGGAGAATACCTCCATTACCGTACAACCAGCTTACAATTATGGTCCAAAGGAATGCGTTGTTCATACCTATAGATTAATCATTAACTATCCCTAGAATAAGGACTATCGTCAAGTGGTTGTCGCAAGGCTAGGGGTTGCCATCAGCAATGGTGAAACATGGCAGCAAACTTTGTCTTACAATTTTTGTATACACGATTAATTACAATTTGGTTGCTTATTAAGCTTTCAAGTATTCTACTGAAAATGAAACCTTCTGAGGTTTGTATGACCGCAAACGATAAACTTTGTTTTCTTAATTATTTGGACGATATGTTAACTACTGCCTGCTATCAATGGCATTATTGTTATAACAGTTATAATATCTATTTGATCAATTATTTTTTAAAAAACTAAATGAATAATGTTTTATCTAATTATCGTTATCTCACTGGTTAATAATAAATAAATAAGTTAATACTATATTTGAGGTTTTTTTTAATTACTATATAGATATCATAAAGGTTAATATTATCATTTTTATTTTTTGTGTAACCCTTGGATATAATAACTCTAATTAAAATCGATAACTAGTTAATATAATGACCCTACTATAATTGAATTATATTGTTGCATTTTATGACATAATTATTACTTTATTACACTATTTCACATTTGTTTTAGGCGTGAAGTGGCTGACTGTATTTTTTTAATCAACTGAAACAGACCACCATTTCTATCAAAATTGTCCATGAAATACTGCTGAGTGTTAACAATAAATGAAACTTTTGTGTAACAAAACTGATAGCTAATAAAAAACTATTTTAAATTTTTTTTGGAGTCTATCGTTATTGTATTGTTAGCTTGTAATTGCTATTTTACCATTTATACTCATTTGAATGTGCTCAAGCTGTTTTTTTTAACAATGCAGTGCAAGCACATTGACAAGTTGGAGACGATTTTATCAGATTAGCAGTGTATTAGTTTCTTCAAAGCTGACAGTTGCACAAGCACCATAAATTTAACCATATAGTGTTTTCATGTGGTAATATTATTCAGAACTTCCACCCCCTCCCCTTATTCCGCTCTACACATTTTCCTCCCTCCCTAGAAAAACAGTTCTGGAGAGAGCCCTGAAACATACCTGTATAAATATTATACCGTAACAGGTCTGTAAAATATTCATACAAAAAAACAACAATGAAGCTTGTTAGCAGATCTGTTTTCCTATGTATATACATATTATACAAACAAAAATCATCTAAAAACTGACAAATGAGAGAGGGAGAGAGGGAGAGTGGGAGAGAGGGAGAGAGGCAGATGTTAAGCCAAAATCCCACACGGTACATGAGTACTCCATCACAGGTCTCAGTAGCTCTCCGTATACTTTGCCTCGCAAGTGGGGGAGACTTGGTGGTATGGTTCGTCGTATGTACCCGAGTCTACAACCTGCCTTACCGAGGATGAAAGATGTAATTCGATTCCACCGTAAACTGCTTTCTAGTTTGACTCCAAGGTATTTTACGGTGATCGCCTTTTTCATCATCATACCATAAACGTTGAAGGTGTTGTCAGTCCCTCTTAGCCATTTTCGGGAGCACTTTACACGCTCACATCTGAGTGGGTTAAAAGTAATAATATATGAGCAGATCTCCCTATCAAGTGTTTTTTTGTGGATTACATCCCGGGGTGAATGCAATGGGTTACGGCGTTGAATAGAGTCGCCGAGTTAATATTGTATGGCATTTAAGTGGCATTTAAGTTTTGATACTTTTTTCCATAATTCGAACTCATATGGCATCTTGAGAGAATTGTATGGCATTTGATTTTTTGATAGTTTTTTACATTGTATAAAAATGAAGCGTGGTATGATTGTATCGTTATTGGAAGCTAAGATGTCGACAGAGGATGATGTTGAGATGAGACCAATGAATGAAATTGATACTGTTGATGGTACTACAAGCGATATGTTAAATGTTTTACCAAGTATGAAGCGTAAAGCGTTGATAGTTATGATGATTTTGGAATTTGTCGTAGGATTTTCTACTTTTGGAGGTGTTAGTGAGTTTAGTATGTATGAAGAAGCTATGCAAGAAATACAAAAAGCGAGAAACTTTCCTGTTAGAATCATAAAGGAAACTACTGTTGGTTGATGAACATCTTTTTATGATGAATGGGAAACCCGAAGATTATGACCCAAGGATGCGTTCCCCTTTTACGGCAATGATTGCAAGACCAACTGGATCGGGAAAGACACAAGCGATTCTTCGAATGATTGAAGCTAGTCAGACTATAGCTCACCCTCCACCAACAGAAATTCACTACTGTTATGGAGCCTATCAAAAAGCCTTTGATGATGTACCAGGAGTGATTTTTCATGAAGGCATGATAGATATAACAGTGAATTTCCCCAGAGATGGACAAAATAGATGGTTGATAATTGATGATTTCATGGATGAAGTTTCTGGTAAAGCCGATGCCAATGCTCTGTATACAAAACATAGTCATCATTTGAACATAAGTGTATTTTTATTGTTCAGAATCTGTTTTTAAAAGGAAATCGTACAATTTCCTTGAATAGTCATTATTTTTTTCTTTTTAAAAACCCTAGAGAAGCTTCTTCTATTTCCTATTTGGCTCAACAATGTTTTCCCTCAAGAGTAAAATATGTACAAGAGGCTTTTGAAGACGCAACAAAGAAACCATACTCTTATCTACGAATAGATATGACTCAGCAAACGAATGATCAACACAGACTATTGGGAAACTTTACATCAGATCTCCCTATGATATTATATGTACCCAAGTAAAAGGATATAAATACAATTACTATTTGTTTCACCTCATAAATATTTTGTTATTCAACGACGCAACACGAAAGCGTTATAATGACTAAAGCTTTGGAGAAAAAAATTAAAAAGAAATGCTGCTGTGTTGTTATCACTCAACAATGCAACCTTTGCTATTCAAAAGTCTGTTATAGCCAAAGCCAAAAAGGAGCTTATTATGACTCTAATGGAATGCGCTGAAGCTATTATAAATGGAACGATACCATTGACAATATCTCAGTATAATCAGTTGCAGCGAAACGTGGAGGATATGAGCGCTTTAGTAAGAAGATCAACGTCAGATGATAAAAAATTTGTATTGCAAAAAGGAGGATTTTTATCTGCTCTACTAGTACCTATTATCAGCACTGTAGTTCCTGGGATATTGAAAAGTGTGCTAGGAGGAGTGGGAGGAGCGAGAAGATAAAGATGAAAGTCTCAACACAAATGATGCAAAATATAATGGCGATTTTAGCTCTGGATGATCTGAGTAAGAAAGGAAAAATCGCTGTAGTCGAAAAGGCCAACTCAGATTTGTTTCAATCATTGATAGAAAGTGTTAAAAATATTATATTAGGTAATGTTCCTCTTGATTCTGAGCAGTTTATTGAGTTGCAGCGTTACAAGAAGGAACTACATAAACTAAGTGCTAGAGGGACAGTTAATGATAAGCGTAAAATTTTGATTCAGACTGATAGAGGGAAGCTTTTGGACGCTATTATAACCCCTATTGTATCTGTTTTGTCATCAAAAAAAAGATGAATCGTCAGCCGTTAACATTCTCCAGACGTATTTTTATACTATCTGAAAACGAATACTATCGACTAATGGAAAAGAATGAGAATAAAACAGTGGTAAAGGAAGAGAAGACCAGACCACCATTGTATTATAATCCTATGGAAGCTATAACAGTGAGAGATATGAAGAGAAAGCGATATGCTCTACTGGAAACGGCTTATGATTCTGACTTATCCTCACACGAAAAGTTAGATGAAAATGTTCAAAACCTGCGTAGGTATTTGTCTGATGTCAAAAAAACTAAAAATAATCAACATCAGGCACAAGTGGTTGGTTGGAGCCCCATTAAGAAAAAAAAGATAGTCTACTTCTTCTTTGGCCAATAGCACAGTTATTGATGATAAACCTAATGCCTATTCACCAAATGTTGATGAAGACATTGGGTTAGAATCAGTGAAAACGAATGATGATGACATCGGGTTAGAATCAGTAAAAACGAGGTTGTTTGATAGTGAAGACTCAACCCTACTTGGAAATACATTTGTTACTGATGGAGAAGATGAGTATGATAGTGAAAGCAAACGTTTGAAAGAGTTTGAAAAAAAACAACTGATTTAACAGCAAAAAAGAGTGATCAAACGATTGCTACCAGAATGTTGAACAATTTGAGTAAAATTGGTAGATTCGACTCGGAGAAGAGCAGACTGAAAATTGGAGAACGTTGGTTGAATCCTAAGGCTTCCAAAACTTTACTACGAGATGTTCTAACCGAAGGAGGTAAAATACAATCGGGAAATACCAATTACAGTAAATTTAAAAGCTTGCTAGCTGATGAAGGAATCACAACTGTCAGGAAATCCCCACGTCAAACACGTGAGAGCCAGAAGAAAAAGTTGGTCATTCACGGTACTAATTCATGGACATCAACACGCTAAAAGAGTTGTATTACAATCCTGCATTACATACATCTCTACGAGGAGCTAGAGCTTTACTGAAAGCTCGTAAAAAACAATAGGGGGGAAAAGAATTTGTGAATGGTTGAGTGGGGAGGATGCCTACATGTTACATAAAAGAGTTGTAACTAAGTTTAAGCGTCGTCCTACAATTGTAGCTGGAATAGGGGAACAGATACAGGTAGATTTGATGGATGTTCGAAAAGAAGAAAATGATAATACAGCATTTTTACTGACCGCTGTTGATTCTCTATCTGGAAAAGAATGGGCCGTACCACTCATCTCCAAATCAGGACAGGTTGTAGCCAGAGGATTGAGAAAAATACTAGAAAGGGGAGAACTATTAAGCTTTACAATCCGATAAAGGTAAAGAGTTTGACAATGTCAATGTCAAGACTCTCCTGGCGGAAAAGAAAATCAAACGCTTTACAACCGAAAATGGGACGATAAAGGCATCAATGGTGGAGCGTTTTAACAGAACTTTAAAAGAGAAGATATACAGATATTTGACGTATAAAGATGATGACAAGTACATTGATGTTTTACCAGAAATGTTTATTGCATACAACAACACTGTTCATGGTGTTATAGGTATGAGACCAAATGATGTGAATTTTCAAAATCAGGAACTTGTGTGGAATCGTGTGTATGAAGGAGGTGAACAGTTTAACTCAAGAAGCAAAATTAAAGATTGGGGATTATGTGAGAATAAGTAAGGCAAGAGGAGCGTTTGAAAGAGGATACACCCCAAATTGGATGATTGAGATTTTTGTAATCACTGATGTACTTATCGATGAAAAACCTGTTGTATTTAGGGCAAAAGATTTGGCTGAGGAGATGATCAATGGTACTTTTTACGAAAGAGATTTGCAAAAAGTAAAAAAACCCACGAGTTTCAGAATTGAAAAAATATTGGGAAGAAGAACGAGAAGAGGTAAAAGACAGACTCTGGTTAAGTGGTTAGGGTACGGAGAAAAGTTCAACGAGTGGGTAGATGAATAGTTTATAAGGAAAGAACGCTCGATATAATCATCATACGTTGGGAAAATGTCGATGCTGATAACTTTACCCTCGAACTCTAGCACTGAAGAGTTTCCTGATAACAGCAATTCCAATTTTACAGTGAGACTGTATAAATATTTGGTTATCAACGGTGGTAAATGGGAGGTAGCTCTGCTAGATATGTGATATTCTAATAACTGGAAGAACGTTATCGAAGGGAAAATATGTCTAGAAAAAACTAATGTCTCTGGTAAAAGCGAAAAGTCCTTCATCTTAATTGGTAATGGAAGTTATGATAGTTTGGAGGAGTTGGAGGAGATTATACGAAAGAGAATGAGTGAAATGGATTTAGACAAAAAATTCACCATCTCCTACAACAAGGTCACCAACACAAGTTTACTAACTAACAGCGATCCTGATACAACCATAAGCTTTTCCAGAGATCTGGCATATATTTTTGGATTTGAACCGAAAATTACGTATCCTCGTGGTAGATACAATAATGTTTCACCTCCTGATATGAATTCCGGACTAACCTCTCTGTATGTCTATTCCAACATTTTTGATAATAGAATGGTAGGAGATACGAATGTACCTTTACTGAGAGTAGTTCCGGTTCAAGGAAAGAAGAATAGTGTTGTGTATCAAGAATTCAAAAATCCTCACTATGTCAACGCTTCATCACTAAATAGTGATCTGATCCAAGTACTTATAACGAGTGACGATGGCCAGCGAATACCATTTGATGGTGGAAAGGTCGTGTTGACGGTTCACTTTAGAGAAAAACAATTATAATGAGTTTGGTACGATACAACCCTGAGGACTCGAAAGATTTTTTTGTGAGTACTATAAGATGCAAGCTGGAAATGGAATTGGAGTGTATAGCGGACGACGGGTGATGAGAGGAAATGGACTCGGTAGTATTTTTTCAAGTATACTCAAATCCGCAGCACCAATGCTGAAAAGAGGAGCAATTAGTCTGGGGAAGAGAGCGCTCTCTGTAGGTGGTAATGTAGCGCGAGATGTCATCGATGGACATAGCTTTGCAGCATCAGCAAAGAAGAGGGGGTTGGAAGAGTTGAATGATCTTGGGGGAGATGTGCTAAGCGCAGTCCGCTCAGATCGTGGGAAACGGAGAAAAACAAGAGGTGGAAAGAAAAGGAGAGGTGTTGGTAAATGTTCCATATTTTAATACCGACAGAATCCGGTATAAAGACACCAGAGCTTGATATCTATATTCATTAAGTGATAACGCTTCAAGCAATCATCATTCACAAAAGATGGCTAGTCTAAATGGAACAACAGGTAATAAGTTGGAAGGTTCTTCCTACAACATAAATCCATCGCTGGATGCTTTTGCTACGGAGCCAACAAACATATCGGTAGAAAGATCGGAATACGTTGTCATCAGACCTGATAGGTTAGATCCTTATGGTAGTATTGAGTTAACCTTGTCAGGGAGCACTGAACATTACACAGATCTCTACAACTCGTTTCTGCAAGTTGAAGCAACAGTTGTTCAAGATGATGGAACCAATATTGCTGGTACTGATGATGATGCAGCTGTGTGGATGGGGGATTCAATGCATGCATTATTCAGAGAGTTGAAAATGTCGATAGAAGGAACTACTGTTGAATACGCTAACAATTACGGTTTACGCTCCTACTTTTCACAACTACTCGAAAACAGTGCAGACAGAAAGAAATTTCAAGGTAAGATGGAAAGATGGTTGTATGATGATTCAACTAGCAAAGACGTTGCTGATCACAAAACTGCAGATAAGAAAACGAGGAGAGCTCTAATCAAAGGTGGGAAGGTAATAGAATTAACTGGAAAACCTCATCTCGCGTTATTTCAGCAAAAAATTAATAATCCATGGACCTAGTATGCAGCTGGAGTTTGAGCGTGCCTCCAGCAAACTAGCCTTGTTTGCTGCAGATGAGACACCTACAGGAGGAGCGAAGATTAAAATTGATAAATTTGAACTTCATCTTTGTAAAGTTAAGGTAAATCCTACAATACAAAACTCCCAACTCAGTTTGGCTTGGAAGGTCACAACTACATTTATTCAGTTGATCGAAAATGGATAAAACTATATGGAATCCCCACTGGTGTTGCGCAGATTGACATCACTTTGGAAGAAAACAAACAAAAACCTAAACAAATTTATTTAGGTTTAATTGATCACAACGCTATGAACGGACGTTTCGCTTTGAATCCGTATAGAATGCAACAAGCCAATGTTGACAGTATTGTATTGAGAGTTGGTGATTGTCCAATTGGAAGGAAATTTGAGCCAGATTATGCTAGAGGTTTTTGGAAGAGAATATCATCAGTTTCTACACGCTACCGGAACTTTGCTTGATGGTGATAGTCTTGGTATTACGAAAGAACAATACCTTGATGGTACTACACTTTGTGGATTTTATTTGACTGCCGATTTCCTTAAAGGACTTCACTCTATGAAAAATGTAACAACATTGTGGAAATTCGTTTTAGCACTAACACAACCAGGGCCGTATTGCTCTTTACGGTCGCTCAGGCTGACACCGGAGCACTTTTGAAGAGTACGGCGTCGCAAAAAATGCTAATTCAGCTGCCAAATTCAAAGCTTGCGTGATAATAGTATTTTCAATGAACAGAAAAATTAACGATAATGTTGTTGTTAACCTTTTTTCTTAACCAAGCAATAACAGAACTTTGACAACGGGCTCTATCTTTGCTCAACTGAGCAATTTCAAACTTTCATCCTCTCAGGCTATTGTTTTATGTTTCAACTTACTTCTTTTTTGTATATATTTGTGTATCACCCATGCTCATTGGCTGTTCAAATGAATAGCTAGCGCTTATTGGGTGACAATGTAAATTTACACGGGGAAACTTCTCAGCAATGTTTACAAAAATAAAAAAATTACAGATTTTTGTCCAGTGAGCGAGATTTATTGTTTATCTTGATGCAGTTTACTTTTTTGGCTTAGCTAATGATAAGACAATGTAGCAGTGTTTATTGGTAGCTGTTTTTTTCTTATCAATTGATCAACTAAAGCTAGCATGGTGGTCAGGAGAAGAAAAATTCATATAAATGAATAGCATAAATAATAATAATTAATAATAAATAATAATTATTATTTCTTATTATTATTATTTATAATATTACTATCAATCTTCTTAACAATGACAACATTATAATACTGTTTTCATGATGCGTAAAAATAATAAAATTAATAAAACACTAAAAAACATCATCAGAAATACTATTAATTATTATTATCAATTAAATAATATTTACACATTCCCCATTTATATAACATTACTATTATTATGTACTACTAATAAATTTGATAATTATTGAAAAAAGTTAAGAAAAACAATAGTAGAAGCTTAGTAGTAGTAAGACTGAAGCAAATAATAATAAATAAATAATAATGATTATTATTATTGATTATATTCTTACTAATACTAGGTTTCTACCATTATTTTTATTATTATTCTTATTAATGATAATAATTATTATTATTACATGATGATTATGATGATATATATAAATGGGAGCTTGTCAATATTAATAATTATTATTTTTTATGGTGTTGTCCCGAGTTTCATTCATTATTATTTATTAATCTTAATGGCCTACATGACAATATTATTATAATACACAATGTTTTATCAAACATTATTTTACTTTTAGTTTTTTTGTTGATTTTTTTGGGTGGGCAAGACATGCATTTTACCTTAGAATATTTGTGCAGACATTGAACACTTGAAGTAAAAAAGTGCCTCAGTAGTTGGATAACAGTGTGTTAATATGTGTGGTTACAGGGATTGCAGCAACCTGCTGTATATTTTTCATCAATCGATTTGTCAACGTTGTCTTCCATCAACTACTACTACCCTTTACTTTTAGATGAGTGCTGCGTTTTGTGCTTTGTCAATCAATAGCATGTAATTTTCACCCCAATTATAGAGATCAATAAAGAAAAATATTTCTTGGTATAATTGTAATAATAATAACCCGAACAATAATAGGATAAGATTTCTTTAAACTCAGAATTTAACAAAGTGTTTAGGGTGGAGCAACAAAGAAAATTTGATTTGCAGATAATAAAAAGCTGGTTATTTGGCTCTTTGGGAATAAGATTTGTGGTCTGAAATGCTCTGCAAAGCCCATGCCAGCACTGAATTTTGCAAAATTTTCCGTTCGCGCGGGGCATAAGCAAGGGAAAGGGGTGCCCGAACCCCACCCCTCCCCGGCACCCCCCTCCCCTCCCACCCAATGGCAGGACAACTTTTTCAGCCAACACTACAGCCCTGAACACAACTGATGGCTTATCCCTGGTAGCATACTTTGTAAAAGATGGTGTGTTGGAGATGGACAGCATTCTTCAATTAGCTATCGCGGGAGACACAGTGCTCTAAACAGAAAGCTAGAGATGAATACCATACAGATTTGTTCGATCTTATCTTCAGACGATTTATGTCAAAGTGTAGGGATTCACGTTGGAGCTAGAGATCAGTTTTGAAAGCAAACTTGCAATTTTCCAACAGGATGTTTCGTATTCAACACCCATTATTCTCACCAACTTGGAGAGCATTGGTTGGCTGTGTACGCTAATGATTCAGAAGTGGATTTTTTCGAATCGTTTGGACGTTCTGTTTCCTTTTACCCAGATGTAAATGAAATACTAAGTATTCACGGAGGATATGAAACAATACAAAGTAATGAAACACAACTACAAAACTTTTTGTCAACTGTATGTGGCGATTATTGTGTATATTTTTGTTTACTGAGAAGTAGAGGTTCGAGTATGGATGAAATTGTTAGAAGTTTACGAGATATAGGAGATAGTGAGATGACAGATCACTCAATACGGAGATTTATCATACAGGCTTATCCTAACTTCAAGTTCATACAAGATAATACAGTAGAAGGAATAGATAGGGTGCATATACAAGGAACTAATTTACTAAGTAAATTGTTAAAATAAATTATTATAATTGAATTTTATTTGTTATCACAAATAAAATGAATAATATACAACTTATCTCAGTATTTGTGCTAAACACTACGGAATCTAAAAAAACTATTATTTTGTAATGTTCAAAGCTAATGTTGAGGAATTCATCTCTTGCGAGATGTAAATAAGATCTTCTCATTTTCTTCCTCAGGAGCACTCTTTAGTTATATCTAAAAGACATAGTGACTAATGACTCTATCATACATAGTTATATGAATTAATTTAAAAAATACTTTGGAACCTACTGTAAATAGATATGAAACTTACCATCATAGAAGACGAGATATGTCCCTTGTGTTATCGATTAAGGTTTCGATGTGCTGTTCTGGACAATTCTCTTTTTCATTTTCATCAAAGTAGGAGAGGAAGTTGCGTTGCAGCCAAGTATCAAACAGTTCGGAGGCTTAAATGAAAGCTTGGAGAGCCGAGAGTAGAATGACATCGTAGAAAATCGTGTTGTTCGTGGTTTGTCTTAGTCCTTTGAATATGATAACACCACTATTTTCCGACACCACAGCTGAAGCTATTTGAGCAGGGATGTTAATATCTCCAACCAGTAGCTCTCCATTCACCATACATCTGTAATTAGCCACTAGAATATCTGCAGTCTTGTTCCAACGAGTATCACATTTTCTTAGCATTTCAGGATTCTCATAAGCTATAACACTTCCTGATGGAAAACCATGTAGGTGAGCAACGCTGAAATAAGCCTGTATTTGTCTCATACTCTTGCCGTACAATGAGTTGAATGGATCGTTGATCTTTCGATTACATCCGTGGCCATCAGCGGAACGAAAAATCGCATCTCCTGTCTTTCCTTCTCCCATATAAATTAAAACAATTGGACGTGTTTGCTTAGCTTTATTATCAAGCAGTCCTATTTTGGTTGAAACATCACTCTTCACTCGAGTCCTCTTTTCATCCTTTCGATAGTTGTAAATGATGGTACACTTTGATTCATCACGAAATTCAACACACAACACCTCCATAACTGTTGGTATTGGTAGTTCGCAGATTTCCACGGATTCTTCAAGTTTTTCTAGACTATCTGGAGAGAGAGAGAGTTAAATAACCCGGTACTCTTGTAGGTGAGAGTGGTTAGTTCATTACTTCCGGCATCTTGAAAGGGTATTCTGGTTTGACGAAAAAGTGTGTCGTCTCCAACATCCATCAAAACTCGTTTTTGCAGTTTCAATATCATCTTTTGTCAAATCAATAAAAGGTCGTTTCACCACAGATGTTCTTTTTGAAGACAGCTTGTTAGTAGATGTGACTGGAGTAAAATCTTGTTGGGATTCCGGTTCATCAATCACCAATCGACTTTCTGGCATATGAAAGATAGGAGGTGGTGGGGAAAGGGTTTGCTGGGGTATCCGCTTCTGCATTCATCGGTTGGCTTCCTTCGTCTTGAGTATTCATTCTGAAAAAAAACAAAGATTTTGTTTAGTTCTTTGTAATTAATTTTAAAGATCATAAAGGTCATAAACCTTCAGCTAGTTGTGTTAGCTAACAGAAAATAAATATTTTTTACTCTTACCTTTATGAAGAGAGAGAGAGCTCCTAGTAGTTGCAATGGAAGGTTTAGTAGATGTTGCTTCTCCGCCAGCTGTTGTAGAACTGGATGCTTTCTGTGTGAAAACAGTGCCTCTTAAATAGCTAAAGTTGCACTGATTAAACCCTGTGAATACCATCTCGTGTCAACTTTCTTTATAATATATCTATGAATCAGCATTTTTTCACACAAAGGAAAACCAATGCTTTCGCGGTAATAAAACATATATTTTAACACGAATAAAAACCAATGTTTTCGCGGGAATAAAAAATTTATTTTCAAGCGAGTAAAAACCAATGTTTTCGCGGGAATAAAAAATTTATTTCCGCGTGAATAAAAAACAATGTTTTCGCGGGAATAAAACATTTATTTTCACGCGAATAAAAAACAATGCTTTTTCGGGAATAAAATATTTATTTTCGCGTGATTAAAAAACAATGTTTTCGCGGGAATAAAAAATTTATTTCCACGCGAGTAAAACCAATGTTTTTGCGGTAATAAACAGATTATTTTCACGCGAATAAAAACCAATGTTCTCGCGGGACAAACAATTGTATTTCCACGCAAATAAAAAACAATGTTCGCGAGAATCAAAAAATTATTTTTACGTGAGTAAAAACCAATGTTTTCGCGGGAATAAAAAATTTATTTTCACGCGAACAAAAACCAATGTTTTTGCGGGAATCAAGCAATTATTTTTATGTGAGTAAAAACCAATGTTTTCGCAGGAATAAAAAAAGTTATTTCCGCGTGAATAAAAACCAATGCTTTCGCGGGAATAAAAAAATAATTTTCACAGGACTAAAAACCAATGTTTTCGCGGGAATCAAACAATTATTTTTATGTGAGTAAAAATCAATGTTTTCCCGGGAATAAAAAATTTATTTCCGCATGAATAAAAAACAATGCTTTCGTGGGAATAAAAAACTCGTTTTCACGCGAGTAAAAATCAATGTTTTCGCGGAAATAAAACATTTATTTTCACGCGAATAAAAAACAATGTCTTCGCGGGAATAAAAAATTTATTTTCGCGCGAATAAAAACCAATGTTTTTGCGGGAATAAAATAATTATTTTCACGCGAATAAAACTGAAAAACAATCCAATTTTTCAAGCGAATAACAGTAAATAAAACTCTTTTCTCACGCGAATGCAACCATTTTTCACGCGGATAAAAAAATACTAAAAAAACATTTTCACGCGGTAATATTATAATTATCTTCACGCGAATAAAACAGGAATATTTCACGCGAATAACACTATTATGATAGGGTTTTTGCGTGAGTGTTTTTAATGGTTCTAAGCTAAATGAGTAGGAGTGGCTTATGGTATATAAGAACAGCTCTCTCTGCATAGAAATAATTTTCTCCAGCAATAACCTCCGGAGCATCAACTAGTACAGCTGATTTCTTGGTGATAAGGTAAGAATTAATAAAAACACTATTTATTAGAAGCTGAAAAAAAATTAAAATTTTGTCATTATTTTACAACACTGTTTAATCATCCTATACTAATACATAACTTTTTTATTTTAGTTTATTATGAGTTCAAAAACATACACAACAAAGGACTTCCTCCCGAAGATATATCATAAGTTTATTAAAGAAAATGTCACCGTACAGGAAAAGGCCAGATATCGCTTGACATTACAAGCTATATTATTATGCATGACACAGCATTTGCTAACTGTAGCTTCTTTATATGGAGAACTTTCGTCGGTACAATACCGGCCATACGCTACACATAAATACGTTGACAATCCAGTAGAAGTATTTAAGCTCATGACTAAAAACAATTTTCAAACAGTTGTAAAAATGTAAAAAACTGTCAGTATTAATGATTATTTAAAGAAAATTCAAGGAAGGGTGTGGGATAAAGCCCTCACTCAAAAATTAATTACAATACAATGGACTAATGAATTATTATATCATTTTCAATCAGATATATGTAGATACATACAAACGGATGAACATCTCTCATCCATTTTTCCATTCGAAATGATATTGGAACTGTTTCAAGTTCATAATATTTAATATGTACTCATTATCTAATAAATATATACAATCATACAATGTTTCATTGTTATTCAATGTAGACATGAATATGAACATAAATGTGCATATAGCTATATATATGTACATAAGTGTTCAAAATCTAGATGCCATATGAGTTAGAATTATGTAAAAAAATTATCAAAACTTAAATGCCATACATTCAAAATCTAAATGCCATATGAGTTAGAACTATGTAAAAAAATTATCAAAACTTAAATGCCATACATTCAAAATCTAGATGCCATATGAGTTCCAATTAGGTAAAAAAATTATCAAAACTTAAATGCCACTTAAATGCCATACAATATTAACTCGGCGACTCTATTGAACGCCGTAACCCATTGCATCAACTCCGGGGTTTAATCCACAAAAAAAACACTTGGTAGGGAGATCTCTTCATATGATACTACTGTTAAATTTCATTCTTCACCGTTGTTCCCAGTCCTCTAGGGCAGATAAGTAATTGCAGCAGCTTTCTGTTTTCCACAGTATTGTAGACAACAATGACATCCGCAGAAACGTGTGACCCAACTGCATCTGGTAGGCAGGTGATATATACCAGGAACAAGATGGGTTCGATTACATATCATTGAGATACTCCGGAGGTGACAAGGTTCTTCAATCCAGTTCACAGTCTGGCTGTTTCGACCATTATCTAGTAGTTTCTGAATCAGCTTAGGATGGTAGGTTTGTCGAATACCTTGCTAAAAGTCGAGAAAGCATGCATCTATTTCCTCGTGTTGATTTATGAGTGCAGAGATGTGACAAGACAGCTCAACAACTTGGGTCTCACCGCTTCTGAAATCATGCAGATGGGAGTAAGTTGATCAGAGGAATCCAAGATGCTGGTTAGTTACAATGTGCTCTAAGATCTTGAGGGAGACAATTGTAAGGCTGACTGGTCGATAGTTGCTGGCAAGATAATTATTGTCTATCTTGTATATAGGGCTCACAAAATATGTGATACCATGTAGAACATGTTTTACAGAGTACTACACCTTTCTGTTCCCAAATGACAGGCATTTGACAAGTGTCACATAGGTATGGGGTACTTATCTTTGCCGATGATCTTGCAATATTATTTAATAAGATTATCACAACACAGTAATTGTTACAGCTTTGGTTTGTAGCACCATAACAATGATAATAAACTATTTATCATTATTATAATTTTTACGGTGATTGAGGATCACGATGAAGATTGCTGAGAAGTATTTAACCAAATAATCAACTATTAATAATAATAAATATTAAATAGCAATAACCATAATAAAATATTCATTTTTGTTAAATATAACAATTAGTAAGTAATAACGCTCAATTGTTGTAGTGTAACAATAAAAAATGATAATAGCATAGCGTGTAAAGAACTCATGAAAGCGTAGCGTTTATTAAAGGTTGATCTCCATACATGTCGTAGAGTTCGTACAAAGTCGCCAGTGAGTTTCTACGAGCTTTCACAATGTATGGAGTTGTCTAGTCATACAGATCGTGAACATCTTGAGAATCGCAACACGTCGTGATTTTTTTTTTAGTCTTATATATGCTCCGAGATATCCCAAGTTATAACCGTTGGGTAAACGATGTTTCACCGGCATTTTATTTTGGTAAAAATGCACGAAAAGAGGTAGCATTTGGAATGTCAAAGTTACCCCTCAGCTCATTCAGGTTCTTGCTGGGATTTATTATTAACCATAATAATATTAATAATCAATATCATTATTTCTTTTCGAATATCACGGAATATCACGTAACTTTAGCTATGTCTGACTCTTGTTCCAAAGTAGTTTTGTCCCCGCTATCAACTGACGAGACATGGGAGGTGGATGAACAGTATTTCAGTAGCATCGACGAAAAAAAGTTTATGAATGAAGTTCAACATTACCCAGTCATATACAATACCAGTAGTAAGTCATACAAAAACACAAAGACAACCAAGAACAATGCCTACCGGACAATCGGTAAAAAGTTTAAGGGATCAACGGAGATGGTGGTATCTCGCTACACTAAAAATCAGGACATGTGTAGGGAGAAATATAAAAAAGTACAGGTAGGTGGTCACGGTGGCAAGGATTAATAATATTGATTATTATTATTATTTATTTAATTATTATTATTATGATTGTTAATTAATTATTATTATTATTAGAACAATAATAATATTAATAGTAGTAGAATAATTACTATTATTAATCAATAATAATATCATGTTTATTCATTATATTATTATTACGATTTATAATATTGAATAATAATTATTATAATAATGCTAATTTATTATTAATACTGTGTTTTTATGATAATAATAAATAATGTTGTATGTATATAATAAATAATATTACTTATAATTATTTCATCATGTTGTTGTTTTTAATATTATTATTGATTTAATAACAATAATCAATAACAGATCTAAAACAGCGATAGTCACATGAGCTGCTAGCCGTGGAGAGCTCACTTCAATATATGCAACCTCCAGTATGCTTCACAACAGCTTCTTACCTAGAACTATACGTGACATGAGAGTGCTACCAGAAACCGTGTAACCGTTAGACAGCTACATGCTGTAACCATGTAATAACACTGTAGCACACTCCCCTTGCACCTAGTGATTTAGAGTGTCCTATCGTCACAGAGGTAAATACAGAGGTAAGTAGTATGATTAATAATAATAGTGATGGCTAAGATAATGATAGTTGGTAATTGATAGTTACAATATCAAGTCTGATCACATACCACTGTTATGATGATCATCATCATCAATGCCACAGGCATTGATACAAATGATACAAGAAGAATGCAAATAAATAGCTAACTGTTATGAAACTTACGTACACCTATTGTTTTTCTTTAGCCATTAGCAAGAAACAATATATCTATTACTTGGATAAGTTATGTGTGCGTGTGTTGTAACTACTATATATTATTGTTTGTATTAATAATTGATCAATGAATTTTTTATTTATTATTTTTGTTGGTAAAAATCAGTAGTTTTATGTAGAATTACTTTTTGCATTATGGTGTGGTAAAACCTAATTATAAACGCTGTCAATTGTTGTTATGAGTAACTTTATTCTGGTTAGGCAATTTTAAGATAAAAAAAAGTAAAAAAATACGTTTTAAATGACGTTAACTGATTTTAATTGCTACAATAATAGTCATAATATAAATATTAATTTGTTTATTGCTAACTATAATTAAATGCTCACTTGAAAAATATATTATTAATTATTATTATTACTTAGTTATTCATATTTTTGACGGTCTTCATCGTGGGCTCTTAAAAAGCTACGTTGTCAATAATTTTACAATTGAAAAGTTTAATGATATATATAAATGGTTTGCCTACGATCTATGAATCTTTGGAGTGATAGTGACAATTTTATTTCAAAACCAGTTGGTTTTAATTAGTATGAACAATTTGGACTTGACTCCACTCACAATTCCAAATATTTTATTTGCATCTCTTGGCTCTGGCTAATATGCACATGTAATTAATATTACTATTACAAAGTAAATATTTTTTGTAATTATATAAAAGTAATTGTGAAACTGTATCATGCAATATTGTCTTAGTTTATATTTCAAGTAAACGTGAGAGCATAGGTAATCAAAGCCTTGGGTCCTACCCGGTAGTTATCTACCACTTGCCGTCTGAAGCAGATCACGTGAATTAAAATGTGTAATTAATCATTTATAATAATATCTGCAATGGCAATGAAAGCAATGTATATGATAACCTTAAAAGAATTTCTCTAACGTGTCATGTCTAATTTTTTTTCATGTAACTTTTGACACATAGCCCAATATGCGTTTTCCATTATTAAAAATATGTAAAATTTCTGGGATCCTCAAAAACGGGTGATTATTTCTTGGTGACGTTGGAGGCAAGATCAATTGTGTTGCCACTTGTGCTCAAAGTTGTAGTTTCTTGAGCATGATTATATTAGCTTGTACAAGTCTTTTCAATTTTTGTTTTTCATGTACTTTAATATTTTGATGTGAAATTTGGGAAAAGTGGCAGTGGAGCTGACGACGTGTTAGATGTTTCTCCAGAACTAGAACACTTGCGATGGCTCTTTCCCAACATCAAAACAAAAGTGATTTACTCAAATCTAGACCCCAGTGTTTCAAGCCAGCTGGAATTGACTGACTCTTCTGTGACGCCCTTTAGCAGTCCAGTAGAACGAGAAAAAGAAGCTAATGAGTCATGTGAGTAGTGTAAGGTTACTCTGTTGTGGGTGGAGTGAGTGATAACAGTTGCTGTGATATCTATCTTCAGTTGAAATTACAAGCTTACCATTTATGAGTTGTGGTACATTTTCTTTTAATTCTTGAGTAACGGAGCAGCCTTTCGGAGATGAATAACTGAACATTTCAGTGTTTTATCTCAATATACGTTTGTAACAAAATTCAATGGGATAAAGCAAGCCTTTCGCCAGTGCAAATCTGGCAGTTGGCCCTCCTTTGAGGGAACATGCCATCCAATAGTGTAAGGTTAGCTTTACCAGCCATGTATGACTTCCAAACCAAAATCTAATAAAACAAAGAGGATTCGAGGATTCCACACAAAGAAATGGCTGCTTCACCTGCCAGAATAGGACGGGTAAGGACTAAGGAAGAAGGCTCAGCTAGATGCCACGCCCGACAGCCGCAGCCACCAACTCCACCAGCTCCTTATTACAATTAT
>CALYOO010000144.1:0-23068 GCA_945261195.1 Cryptosula pallasiana
AATAATTCAATAATTCATTTCAATCAATCATGATCACATCATCAGTCGTGAGAGAAGAAAGAATTTTTGTGATTGATTTATGATACCAACCAAAGCGTTTAATCTTCGGATTCGCTTTGCTGGGGGCTGCTCTCCAATCTCAAAAAAACTCATGACCACAGTAGTTGCAAGGTGTATAGCTGACACTGCAGCAGCAGAGAGAGCCATAAAAATGATAACATAATCATCTGTTTGTTGATCCATTCTTGAAGCACAAAACAGGTAATGGAGGACATACACATTTATTTGACTCGTGTCTAGTTTCATCACGATGCTGGCACTGCTGTGCAGTGAAGTTCCCGTATTTTGTTAATTCGGCATCCCACACGCCCGTATAAACGAACTGCCGGGTTCAGGCGTGTTAAGCGGCAAACTCCAAAACGGCAATGATACAGCTCGTATAAACTAGGCATAATATAGCTGGGGGCAGGCTGGCTGGTCAATAAGGGTGCTTTTGGATACCCTACGCGTAGGGTTTAACGATGGGATTGTTATAGTGGGAAATACCCTTTATAACTTTAGCAGGGAATCTGAAGTCTATTTACGTCTTATGCGAATAGAGTAAATATGTTCAGTTATGAATATGGTAATACAATGAGAAAGAGAGGTGTGAGTTAGAGTGGTGTGATTGCTTAGGTTGTCAAAAGAGAATATAATTGATGTCATTAATTACACAGAAAATACAACAGATATAAGTAAAAGATGCTATAAAGTCTTAAGACACCTGACCTAGACTGCAATCGCTCAGTCCAATCTTCATACGTCTATGATGATGTTAGGTTGCGGAAAGAGGATGACTGTATGCCAAGTCTCTGTATTTATACTAGAGTTAGTGTCTGGTAAGTGCTGACGCATGTGTGCTAATTTGGGAACAGCCTGAGGTCCTTTGTTACATAGTTTCCTTCACTACATTTGTGTATTTATATTACTTTCTTTTGGGGTCCCTGGAGTACATGTTAGTATGTTAACTCGTGGCAGATTATTGTTACACAAGGCTGTTTGCCAGCCTAATCCCTCGAGCTTAGTGGTGAGATACTGTTACACAAGGCCGCAGAAGATCCTGTTTGCCAGCGTAATCTCTAGAGCTTAGTGATGAGATGTTGTTACACAAGGCTGTCAAGATCCTGGTTGCCAGCTCATTGTCTTGAGATTAGTGGTGACTTCGATCCTCTCGTGTTATGGCATTACTTGGTAGATATGATTTATGGAGCCTGGAGCTTTTCTTGTTGATGTACCTTGTGATAAAATATAAAGTTAGCTGCTGCCTTACTTGTGCTTATAACAGGATTAAACGAGACCATTCGGAAACCCTCTCGTTGAGGGCCAAAAAAACAGGGCGGCAATGGGCAATTTGGGCTCGATGATGAAAGTGACAAGCGAGGTAGGTAGCGTCTTTGACCGACCTGGACTCAGCAAACAAGCCCGCTTGGAAATGAAGTCATTTTAACAGGCCATGTTAAAGCATTTATGCTACCATGCCTACTAGTTTCTTATTTTGAAATTACATGGATGATTACTGCATCAATCAACATTCTCTAACCACCATGTGGAGTCAAGGTCATAAGGGAGTGGTGGAGGAGCGCTATGTGTGCTGTGAGAACTTCTTTATCAATGCAATTCATGTAACACATTAAATAAACTGCTACTGCTCAAGTGTTGTACTTGACCACTAACTACCACTAATTAATAATAACTGCTTTTTGTTGGTGGTTGGTGATGATGATAAAAATAATACTGATGATATTATTATTAGCATTTATTTATTACCAGGCAATAAATAGTGATGATAAAATTTTAGCATAATTATTAATTTAAAAAAAAATGATGATTATTATCCATGACAATCTTCATTTTTATTATAATAATTAGGATTGATTATTAAATTTGTTGTGGAGGAAGTTTGTATGTGGCCATCTACGGCAGTAACACAGCAGCACTTCCTCAAGAAACTGGATTACTACTGATGACTTCCTACTGCAAAGATGACGCAATGCATGAGACTACTCCTCAAATTAGTAGCAGCTATTGGCATTCGTCAGCCTAGTCTGTCTACTGGTTGGATGAACCCCTATGTCCAATCCAAATTGCCTACTGCTACTACTATCGCTACCATTGCAACTGTTACTATTACCACACAGGTTCCTGGGGATTTCCGCAAGCATATTCTTCCAATGGCCCGCTATCAATTATATTACAATAGTATAATTGATGCGGGCCATTGGAAGAACATGCTTTCAAAAATCCCCAGTGGCCGCGCATTACCAGTACTATTACAACAAATGAAATAATATTGCGAAAGCTTTTTGCAGTGTATTGACAGAAGCTTTACCGACACCTGTTGGGAGTAGCCCGTATGTAGTAATAAAGCATACGATAATTGCTGAGAGCAAACAAGTGGTAACGTGAGCTTCTCAGTGTAAGGCAGTTGTTTACCATTATCCAAGGCTACCGGTACGGGGGGTAACAATCTCCAATGTAAACGGTTATAATGTAGACTATAGCAATAGCAATACGGTGATGTCCTGTTCTTAGCTACAAGAGATCTGTATTTATGCAGACAGATTTGGTTCATTCAAGGTACGCAAACTAGTTTCCAAGAACGTATTATAGACAACTCAGTCCTGTAGGCAAAGCAATCACACTAATCAGAAGAGTTTCAGGTTTAACAACAGTCTATATTAGCGACGACATACAAAACCTTGTAACGAGAGAAAGTCCACGGAGTGTATAACAAACTGGGCAATAATTAGAAATCCACCAATGCAGTCCAAGTAAGTCCCAGAACACACTACGTTATCTCCAAACGCACAAGGTGTTTTCAATTCCAACACTCAACTAACTCTAACGGACTGGGTGATCAACCAATCACTGTTGTATGTATTTATCCAATCATTGTGTTCCACGTTGTAGCCGTTTCAACTGCTATGCTTTTTATAAATAGAAGCATTAGCAGTCAAATTCCTACAGCGCCAGACGTAAAATATATGAATGTAATGACATAAGCTGGTGCCCCTAGGACATCGCGAAATAATAAAGTTAATAAGAATAAATATATAAGTCAAAGATGGCTACTTTGAACTACCATAGCTTGGCTCTCTTTCGCTACGATCCTGTGTACGACGGGCATCTTCACATCAGGTAGGAACTCGAACTTGACTGGTTGCTAGGTATCCATAAGTTCACTGTTATCTTCTTCATAGTGATAGTGAATGGTCCATCATCCAGCGCACGGCTACCTTGTATAAATCTATCAAAATGTTATCATCAATGATATTTCTACAATGGTGGTTATTTATTAGTACTTGTGTAATAATGTAACTGCAACAAGTGGTGCAGTGGTGGTGGCAATATTATTTTTAGCCCGGTTATTTGTTTCAATTATTTGAATGACCGTCTTTTAATTCTAGATTTATTCGATTTTTCTGATGAGACAGTATGGAGTGGTCACTTCATTGACTCGATGGGAAACACTGAAGGTACACCTACCGTTTTTTAATTGCGTTGTGAAACCAATTGACCAGGTAACATTGTTGTGAAACATATTTTTTTTAGATGTTGGACAGTCAGAGAGTGAAGTATTGTAAGTTCGATTTTTTTGTCGCTGTCCTTAGTTATTTACTCTGCTTATCTCTAATTTGTTTTGATTTGCTGCAGTGCTTTTTGTTCATGTTACAGCTCAAATATATTGCTGCTTTGCTAAGTTGACGATTGGCTCTGTTCGCTTTATTACTCCTTCTTGTTACATTGTTGTGTTGTGTTCACGGTTTGCCGTATTCGTATCTTCATTAGCTTATTTTTCTTCAGACTACGATGTGAGGCTGAGGGTCAGCGCAGAAAGGAGAACGACATCTATGACCACAATTATAGCTCACTTCCGTCCTATCCTGTAAACTGTATTGATAAAACATGGTCTCCGTTTTCTGTTTAGCCGTGATGGTATAAGTCAATTTTCTCGCAGTCATAAGTGTTTAATTTATTTTCAAATGAAACCAAAGACAAATGATAGCTTTAAAAATTAAAAGGCTCGTAAAACTGTGCATACGATGCCTCCATCAGCCAGCAAAGCAAGTTAGTTTGCAGCCAACGCCAAACCTGTAGTTGTTAATGCCAGGCTGTCCGGGTTCAAAGCTGGCTCCTTTGCACCGAAACCTTCCACAAGCACTGCTTATGTTACTGCTTCTGCTGTTGAGAAACTTCATCACCCACACTCTCACCTGAATGCGAGGTATTATGTCTCATCTTTTTTTTTTACATTTTTATTATTACTGAATATGTATTTTTTTTCTAAAATAAATGCACTTTTTGCTTTTTGAAAAAGGAAATGTTTTTCATGCATAATCCATAAACCTTGTGTTCTATTTAGTTTACAGTCGATGACACTTGTCGACTGCTGCTGTGGTGGCATTCATCGGGTAGGGAGTTAATGGTCAAGGGCCAGACACAACAAGGATAAATCTGTGGTTTGGCAAAAATGACTGCTCATTAAATGACAAGTGTTTATTTTGTGAATATTGCATCAAAACTTAATTAATCTTATAACCTTTGAAAGCCTGTCACAGTATGTTGCCAATTTTTTGCGCAGTTGAAAGATCTTCAACTTTTACTTAGGTATTCTGTAAACAGCGTGAATAATCGCTTCCACTACTTAAAAACCAAGTTCAAGGCTGCTTTGAAGCAGGACAAAACAAGCGGCTCAGAACCAGTAAGTTTGTTGTATCATAAACGATAATATTTGTTGTCTGTGGTGGTTGTCACATTCGACGGATTCATTGTCAAAAACATATAAACGATTTCGAAATAGTCTCGATGGTTTGTAAAGCTCCTTCACATTGAAAATAATTTGGTGAAGGTAATAAATTAACCAGAGAAACTATATACAAAAATGGGCTCAGCGATGATAATAATGTCTAAAGGGGGACAATGTGCTGCCCGACAGTGACAACTAGGCAGAACACCGCTGAATCATTCGGCATAGGTAGAGCCCACGGCTCGAACAAACTACACAGAGTTTGGTTTGAATAAGGCTTTTATTAATCAACACCCAAGTCCTAAGGTGGCTATTCACTAGGGTGAGTGGCAAGACATGAGCGAATGAATGCAGCGGGTATATGCAATTCCAGCCTTTTTATAGGTAGCTGGCAAGAAGTGAATAGCGTAATACTACATAAAGGTAAAGGCACAGCAAGTAATTAGACCAATGAGAACACATGTATAAATAACAGACAAATCATGCAGTGAATAAGGGTTAAATGTAATAGGCGCCAAATGGCTAGGGCCAAATCCTATCTCCTATTGCCCAATCAGAGATCTCTGCAGGGATCCAAGGCTACGGCTAGCTTGTGGTCACAACAATTGCCACTTCGAGGGAGGGTACTTCCTGTTTCTGCTATAGAGTAGGATAGTCACTTAGTAGCAGAAATAAATGAAAACTTTATGCTGGTACCCGAACACCGCCCCGCCTCTCCCACCCTTTGACCATATCAAGATTCCCTTTACTGAAGTTGAAAATCCGCCACTACAGGTCTATTTTTGATATATCTATTGTTTACATTTTCATGAAATCTTATTGGCTCATTGGCTATGCATATGCGCAATCGCCTATCAGTGAGTAGACTTCCTTTTGCATTGCATTAGCATGCTGCAGCAAGACGACAAGCCTAATCAGAAAAATTCTGTCAACAAACTATTCAATATTTATTGTGAATCAAGCGAATACAAACTTCGAGTGCTGTTTGAGCCATCTCATCTGCCAGTGCTTAGCTTCAAGCGTGTCAAAAGTATGGAAATACTTCAAAAAGAGTGGAAAGACAGGCAAATATGCTTATTTTTCTTAACAAGAACTACAAGTCGATTGAATAGAGCCTCTACTTGTCATTGGAGTAAAGCGAGGTCGCAGTAGCAAGGGATGATAGTGCGACTTGATTCCCACATGTATTATTTTTGGTTTTTGGAAATATCTTGGGTGTTGCAGTTTGTTATGTATGGTATTACAATAACAATAAACATAATACTTTATTCACAATATAATTGAAGTTGGAAGAAAGTTAGCTTGGTTGCAAGAGTAGTATGGGATAATAGTGCGAATTGATTCCTATATGTATGAATCATTTTTGGTTTTTGGAAATGTCTTTGGTTGTTTTCCGCTGGTGTTGTACGGTGCTGCAATAACCATTAATTTTATTCATGATATAGTTGGAGTTGGGTAAAAAGTAGCTGGTTACAGTAGTAGTCTGGGATGATAGTGCGAATTGATTCCTACTGTATTATATTTTGTTTGTTGGAAATAAATCTTTGCGTTGCTTTTGTTGTGAAGTGTCTCAATAAATGTTCCGTTCTGTTCACCATAATGCAAGACAAAAAACACAGCAACTCCAAATAGAGTAGAGGTTGAGGATGATAGTGTTAATAGAGAGGGTCTCCAACCATATCACATAGTTATTACTTATGACTTTCTCATTAACATTGCACTGTTTGTTTTGTACAGTGTTACAAAACGAATTGTTATCAAAATTTGAAAAAATGACCGCATGTCGAAACATACAAAAACTGTTTCTCGAGTCTCAGCCTCGTCTTGGAATTTTATGTTGTCTCGGACTCGTCCCGTCTCGCTAGTTTGGTCTCATTTGACATCACTAGCTGCCGCGATAGGAGCGAGAGCCGAGACACCGTTTACTCGCATCAGGTGAAGTATGAAGCACCCAGTGACATAATGCACCACTCAAAGATGGGCATTATCTACACGGTTGACAGCCCAAGTTTCAACCGTTTCTGCCAGTTTGTACAGTGGGCAGACCCCGCAAAATTCAGGAACTGCAGACCTACACACGTAGGCGAAAAGGCTGTTGTCGCACTATCCTGTAAACGGGAGACACCCCTTGCCAAACTGCCAGCTAAGAAGATAAAGAAGATGGAGAAACCTGAGCCTAATCCAACACTCCAGACATATCTAATTGCAAAAAGAGAGATGTGCCCTAGCACTGCAATGTCACCCCTGAGCCGATAAAACAGCTCACCCAAGGAACCGAAGAACCCAGTCGTCCAGTAGTGCCTAAATCTTCACTACAGATCTTGCAAAACGGTAACCGGCTTGCTGAAGTGGCTGTGGATCGCATACTGACATTAAGGGACACGCTGTAGGAATTGAGATGCCTTATTATAAGGCAGCAGCTGTTAGAAGAAGACCGGGCTCTCGCTAAGACCGAAGCTAATGTTGTGATGGTGGAGATGAGCCCACTGCAGCAACAGGCAGAGAATTTGCGAGGTGATCGGTTCTAGGAAGACACCAATTGACAATTGTATAGCTACTCATGTTATATTTTGTATTACTTACCCAAAATACAAACTATCTGAGTACGGGTGCTACTCAAAATATATGGTATTCTCTTGTTATGATTAATTGAAGACCAAGAGAGAATGTCGTTAATGGAGAGGGCAATGTTGTAGATTTTAATGGTCACTATGTCTGCGCAAGGTCCCTCTGACAACTGCAGAGTGTCAGCCATGCCGGAATTGAGCTTGGCACTGCCAGAAAACCTTGTAGGGATGCGGATAGAATAGCTACTGGCCCGGCAGACTCAGTGCCGGCCCTGCAGCATCACTACCGGGCTGGGGAGGCAAGAAGGGCTATAGCCTGAGGACCAGAATTACCACCAAAAGATGCAGAAGCCTGAGTTTGCTGCCTAACCACAGGCAGAATACAAAAAGCTAAGGACAGGTCATAGCAGTCAAGAGCCTGGTGTACGATTGCGCCACCACTTCCTGAGCTGACTCAGCACTTATGAGCATTGAAGCTCCACTCTCTACTTCTGGGCGCCTTGTGCATTTAACCTTGCTTTTCACTCGCTTCACTACTTCTCATCTTTTACCTTGCTTTACCCCTGCCCTATCCCACTCTACTCTCTCCCTTCGTCTCTCTCCCGCTCAATTCGAAGTAAGGCATATATGCTCCAACTCACTTTCAAAAATTTTTTGTGAAGGAATATCGCAATCTATATATACCGGAAGGAAATAATGTGAGGCGTAAACCACAAAGCATTTTTTCAAGTAATGGTGCAGTATTTTTGGGGAAAATGTGAAAGCAGATCATCAAGCAAAAATGAACATTTTGGTGTGGTATCTTGTTCCACATTGAGTAACTGAGAATCGAGACCTATTAATGTAAATTTTTATTGCATTTGATGTCTCATATATGAATCTAAAAAAGTGTTGCTTTGGATGTTGGTAAGGTAAGTATCAGAACTACGTGGCTTATAATTTTGCAAAGGAGCCATTTTCAGGCCCACAACGTGGCATGTAAAACCAGTTATACTTAGAAACTACTCGCATTGGAGCCATATCTGAATAGTTGAGCTGTTCAGTCATACCAACCTTGTCTCATCTTCTTCATTTCTAGGTCTTGGTCGCCCTCTCATGTTGTGGAGTTTCTGACCTCTTGGGCAATTCCTGACAGTTACCCCTTTCGCTTTTAATATATAGAACTTGTAAGGCTATAGATATAATTCTGTTTACACATTTTAGAAAACCCGGTGTACACGGAGTAGATGCTAAGATTTTTTGGAGCGACTGGCACATTCAGATGAAAGCAGCAACCACTCCTATGGATTTGAAACATACCCTCAATCTATTTCCAGTTAACATAGAGTAAGATTGTTGAAATTTTTTTGCAGATGAAGTGTGGTGACTGTTTGTTTCCATTGCATAATGCGCTAGGTGTAAAGGTAAAGTTGTGTCTTGTGGTCTGGTTCTATACCATGTATGACCCTTGGTCTTTCCACATGGTCACTGTTGCACAGTTGAGATATTCTTTTAACAGTTCCCATTGGTGACTAATCCTTGCGGGGAAGAGAGATACTACATTATTTATCTATCACGTGGATTCTTTAGCCACTAAGAAGAATAAGAGGCATGCTAAGGCTGATGATCTTTTACAGTGAGTTGACTTGTTATATAGGGAAAGCTAGAATCTAATGGCCAGCGCTGAAATTACTTTCATTACATAATTGAATTTAAGCACTAAATTGTTCATTAAAATTTCAAATTTTCAGTTTAATCATTGGTGGAAATGTGCCCTAATACATCGTACCATTGTCAGGCTTCATCTCATATGATTAATAATCACTTCCTGTTGGCAAAAGTCATTTGTAAGTATCAACCAGAGTTATTCGTATATCAAATACACATATCCAAGTGTATTGAAGGAAAAATTGCATTTCATTATTATGAAGTGAGGATTTTTTGGTAACTTGAGCTTATTGAAAATCCATTTATCAGTTAAAACTCATCTTCTGAAATGGGCTTTTTTTTGTTTGTTGTTAGCACTGCAGTCTTCATCCTATTAACTGTGGATGAGTTTTTTTGGTTCCCTCCTTGTTGTGTTAAGCCTGGTTCACATACATATCGTAGATGTTCGCAAGTGATAGCGGATCCTCGAATGACGATCTGCATTACATGTTCGCATAAACTTGGCAAACTCACGATCGCAAGAGGTATAATCACTCTCTTGACTGGGAAGTCATGAAATCTCGAAACACGTCTTCACTGACCAACGACTATATACATACTAAATGAATTATCGTTGTTCAATTACACTAAATAATTTGTTATTTTTAACAGTTATAAAAAAAATTATTACATTTTTGCTTATATTATCATTAAATGTTATTCCATATTTTTTAATTAAATTTTTAACTGTTGTTCAATGGTGCATTATTATTATTTTACCATCTCTTGATATAAAATTTTGAATCTCAATTTATAATAATATACTAATTATGCTATTATATAAAAATTTACAGAAAATATATATATTTATACTTCTAAATCAACTATCACAATATTTCACTCAGAAAATTAATAATAATTATTAATCGATATTTTTAACTAAACAATAATAATTTATTATTTATGATAATGTTTGATGGCAGTCATGTTTTCATGAGTAACCTTGACATAAATATGGTTTTTGAGAAAGAAAGTAAGAAATCTGTACTCTCTATTGCACGACGGTCGCACGAAAGTTTGTTCAGCTGATCTTTTCTGCGAGCCTCTGCAACAGCGTGCAACGTCGTACGAGCCACTGCAAATCCAGGTTCACATACATCGCAGATGCTCGTACGAGGATCTGCGATCACTTGCGAGCATCTACGATGTGTGTGTGAACCAGGCTTTAACTTGGCCCTGTCCAGCCAAGCATATTTGAGCGTTTCAATTGTAGCTCTCCTCTCAAATACTCATACTAATGTCTTTTTATCAGTTGAGATGCTGGTGTCATTGGTTTTTATGGCACTAGATTTTGACCGAGGTATGCCGAAACAGTATGAGGTAATTCGGATTTAGCTGTGAAAAGCTAAATGTTTGAATGTTTTAGCTCCGTATGCCTTTTCCAAATATTTCAGTTAATGTCAGTTTGATCTGCCAAATGCTCATTTGAAGTTTTGAAGCCTTTTGCACCTTGTAGATTGTTCCTGGGATGGAGCAAAGGCCCATCCAGTTGCTTCCAGTGCCTCAGCAAAGGAATAATAATGACTGCGGGGTTCATCTGATATATCATGTGTGGAGAACACTTCAGGTAGACATTGAATAGTACCATTTTCACATTGAGCTTGCATTGCTCTAAACAATTTACATTTCAGCAAAATAGATCATACCACAAGCATTTTGTGTAATCAATAGATTAACGACTGTTGGTTTCATCTCTTTTTGAAAGTTCCCAAATTATAATAATTAGCCAGTTCCTATGCATGACTAAAAGACAGTATTGCATTTTTAATGTTTTAGTTATTAAAAACCAACATTTTTCACATTATTTCTTTGCTGCGATGTACTGTCATGTAATTACAAAAGAATTCAGTATTGATGTCACTTTACCACTAAGCAGACTAGCCATTTATTGAAAGTCAAACAAACCATTGGCTACTCGGTCTGCGAAGTTTCTTTAATATACCGAGTTTTATCTTTTTACAATTTTAATCATAATTGAACCATTTTCAATGTAGGTGATTGGCTTTAGCCACAATTTTTAGAAAGGAATACAGCTGTCCATATGTTGATATTTATCTATCTGTAGATTGGGTGGCGGGTTCTTCATGAGGTTGCCAAACCATGCACATTGACGCATAAGGAAATTCTGGAGTACCTGGAAAAGAATTTGGTTAAGAAATGAATCACTTTTTTATTTTTTGGCGAGACCAAATACAGAGCATTTTCCATATTTGGTTTTACCAAAAATAAAAAAGTGAATTATTTATTATTTCTATGTTATACATATTGTAAATGTTTTTGGTATTGTTCTGTATTGTGGTAAATGAATAGCAGCATGAACCATCCCACTACTATTCACTCAACTGACAAGCTTGCTGCAAAAGATTGGTGGGTTTTGGGTTACTTTTAGGAAGCTGATGTTGAGTTTTGTTGTTTGTGTTTTGAAGGAAAGTCATGGTGTGACAAATCTGTTTTTACTTGCTGGCCTGCTGGTCCAATAATATTTTGGCAGCACTTCACTAAGAATATATCAAAAAGTCCAATTTTAGAGATTTGAGTTGGACTTCCTCATTTTTATGAGGAAAAAGTGTTTGAAATATTTAATTACAACTTCTGACAATTTCTATCAGTGAATATGGTTGCAGATCCAACAGAAAAAAAACATTAAACACCAATGTGCCAGCTTCCAATTGTCCGATAGACATGATTATTTTATAAGTATGGTTTTTTTCTAGTGCTATATGCTTAGTGTCCAACTCTGGCTGAGTCTCTGATATACATTTCTCTCTTGATGGCATTTAAATCGTAACTGAATATTATTGTACTATGTGGGATTTGTCTGCTTAATTAGAGCAATAACTCTTTAAAATAAAACTTCAACGTTTTTGTTTTGCAGATAGCCCATAGAGTACAGAGGGAGAAGGAATTAGATATAAAAATTGTGGTTTTATGGTGTGGAAGAGTATTGTGAGGTATGGCTATGGCCCAAGTTGGCATGTTTAGTGGAGGATTGGGTGGGGAAGTTTAGGAGAGTTATAAGTATAGATGGTGGAGCGGGATGCAAAAACTGTTTATGTAGAAAAAAAGTTCAAAAGGGTTTCTTGAAACGAACTGGGGGTCTGGAAGGGGTGCGAAAATTTGGGTGGGTTCAGGGGTGGATACAGGATAAAAAAAGTTAAATGAACAGCATTTTTCTATGTGATCTATTACAATATATAACTTTGAGTGTGTTGCACAATGTATTTTTTTACAAATACACGGCAGATTGATAGAAAACATCTCATGTAAAACAAACGTAGAAATGATCTATATATATAACATAAGATCATATAGCATAGCATAATGAGAAAAGATTTATTTCGTTGATAGCTAAATAGCAAAAAGTACATACATTCATGTGACAATAAAAGAGATGCCTTAATAAGTTTCCTAACACCAGTTTTGTATACTAAAATTAGAGCAACTGCAAAAATCTTAGGGGAAATAACAAAATAGTGTAAAAATTTAAATTCAAAGATGGATGAAATAGTGCAACTACCAGCACAGTGATCAAATGAGTCAGAAGCATACATAGACTCACTAGTGTTAAAAACTAAAACATTTATTTTATTTGTTCGGGCCATTTATATATGATATTGAACATTTTGATCACTCTGGAAAACAAACAGCATGCACCTGAATGGGGTTCCAACTCGATGCCTTACAGCTGTCTGGATGGTGGACAAGGCAACTATGCAGTAAGGCATTGAGTTTGAGATCCAGTCAAGCAAGTGCTGTTTGTGTCCACAGGTGCGGAAACATTCATACCTGTGCAGGTTTGGTACACTGAAACTTTTTCTTTTGTCCAATTAAATTAGAAAACCACTTGATAAAAACTATTAACGGTTGAGTCACAGGCCTACTGCGAAAGATTGTTGGGTTTTGGGTTACTTTTAGGAAGCTGATGTTGAGTTTTGTTGTTTGTGTTTTGAAGGAAAGTCATGGTGTAACAAATCTGTTTTTATGTGCTGGCCTGCTGGTCCAATAATATATTGGCAGCGCTTCATTAAGAATATATCAAAAAGTACACCCTCTCAGCTATCCACACATAGTTTTTCACTCCGACCAGATAAAGACCTGAGAAGAAGCATCAGCATGTTTAAAAAAATTCTAGATGCAAATGTCATCTCACGCCAAGTTGCCTGTGATTACCTTTGTCTTCTCACTAGCAAGTCATAAATTATGGAAGCAACGAAGGATCCTGAACTAAGCTTTGAAATTGTGGGCATCTTGTGTTAAGTCGCCTAAAAGTTGTGACGATATGTGACACGAACCTCAATCAAATTATATCTTATTCTATTTTTATACTAGTCTTAGGTGCTTGTGAGGCAAGGTTAGGATTAAGGTTTATCATTAATATAACACGATTTAAAGGAAACGATATACTATCTAAACCTTTTTCAAAATTTTAAAAGTTCTGTCTTTAATCCCAGCACTTACATGACTCTCTTTAAACAAACGAGACTCTTTTACTTTAACCACAAACCTAATAGGAGTTATGTTTATGTTATCCTGCCTATCCTTCTCTAATGGGATATCTAAATCCTCCACTCCGTCAAAATTTATGCTACTAGAAAACTTTAATTGTACTATAATCTCATTATCTATTTTAATTTCAGCATTAATGTTTAATTAGAATAAACTACAAATTCAGCCGGTCAAGCAAAATATTTTTAATACCAGAAAATAGCTTAATACTAGTTGTATTGGTCTTTTTTATAACAGACAATTTAATAATATTATTCCTAATGTTTGAATTATCCCTCCTCCCAACACTAGTACTAATTATAAAATGAGGGTACCAATCCGAACGTTTGCAGTCTAGATTTTACTTTGTTATATATACCACCTGCGCATCTTTGCCTTTATTATATATGAATAACAATCTACCTGCAACAGATTGAAGGCTCAAACACACTGGAAGCAAAATCTGTGCGGCGCAGCAGTTTGACCACCAATGAAGCCGCCTGCCGCGGCGGTGCCAAAGCACACTGGTGGACGCCGCTAGGGACTTCAGTCAAAGTTGTCTGCTCCCAAAGTGCAGATAACATTTGTTTATGAACACTGCTTCCATTTATTATTATTACTTATGTATATTTGAGAGGTTTGCAATAAAGTATATAATCTAGGAGAAAATACTCTATCTACACTACTAAACAGACGGAAAAAAAAATGAGCAAAAAAAGTATCCATCTATTTCTGACTACAATAGCTACACTATAAAGTCAGGTGAAATTAAAATAAGCAAAAAAATATCTATCTATTTTATAATAATTTGTGTGTGATAAATCACAAACGCAAGGGTCTTTGGCGAACGTCATTTATATGTTTTTTTGATTATTATTTATTAATTATAATTTTATATTACACATTATGAATTGAAGTATAAGTAGTAGTTAGTTTGAAAAATGTCGTTTATTTATTTTTTCTAATGAACAATAATAATCTTTATTATTATTGCGTTTGGACAGCTGCAACAACTTTTTCACTGTTTGGAAATGTAAAAATGAAAAAGTTAGCTCGCTATCATAAAAGTTGGCAAGTTACTGACCAATCAGCGTGTTTGCCACAGCGAAATATCAAACATGTTTAATATCTTGAGCGTCTATATATTTTTTGGCAAGCCGCGGCGGATTTGCCAGCGAACTTCACGCTTGCCGCTTCCAGTGTGTTTGAGCCTTAGCTGCTAGAAGTAGCTAAAGCAGATAAAGTTTTGGGGGTAGATATAACGGATACACCAATAGTGGCAGATATAGCATATATACTACTTATAGTAGAGGTAACCAATGTACCGAACATACTAGATGTAAAATATACAAGCTTGGGAATCAATTGTGGAAAAACGAAAGATAAACTAGAATTCAATTTTAGCGTTTAAAAGTAAGGAATATAGCATTTAAATGTTTTTTTGCAAAAATTAAGGATAAAAAAATGTAGAATAGATTTTAAGCTCTGTATGATTGTTCATCCTGGCAAAACTTACGTCGTACATAGTCATCTTCTGATTTATTAATCTTTGCCGCAAATACTACATACAGACGTATTCAGTAATCACCAGTGAAACATATGTAACTTGAAAACACAATATCAAAGAACACTCTTGATCAGAATGCAGCTCTTCGTTGATGGTAGAGAAACACATAGTTTATAGCCTCCATTATATATAACTAATAAGAAATCATCAGTGATAGTTATCCATCATCATTATTTTTTTTATAGATTTCCATAATTGGAGTAAATATTATATATATAGTATGTATGTATAACAATCGTCTCATTATAACAGTAAAAATTATAAAAAACGAACATATATTATGGCATTGATTATACTTGAATAATATATAATAATAGTGATTCTTAATAAGTGTTCATTGAAGTCTGATGTGATGACTGGTATGTCGATTGATTTCTCCGTTGCATAAAAATGAAGAATAAGTAATAATACTAATGGCAAAAAATTACATTATTATCATTAAATGATGTTGTTATTCTTATTACGTATACTTTCTTATTATTATAATTAAACTGAGTACTCCCACATCACCCCATGTCACAGGTTCGTGGCAGGCACCACACAGGTAGAAGCTGCTGATCTCATCAGGCAGGGATGACCCAGTATCTCTGGTTGAGTTTGGTAGGTGGTATGACGCCATCCTCTTTAATCAATAATGTCAGAAATGAGGCTGTAGTTTCTGGGTGGGATAGATCGAGTGGGGGTATTGGCAATGGCCCTCAAGTGGCTGGGGAAATGCTCTCTGTAGTACGCCTTGGCCTCGTAGGAGTTAGCTGTTGGTTGGCATGCATTTGGTGAAGACTAGGTAACAAAAGTTAAAAGAATTTTGAGAACTAAAAATTTACTAAACTGGACGCCATTTTGGACGCCTAGTGTTATACATAAAATATACATGTCTATTATAGGTATAACAGCTATGTTACTAGTAGTGTATATAGCATATACACTAAGGTAGTAGATATAACCTTTATACTACTAGCTGTAGATATAGACTATAGACTGCTAGTAGTTGATACGACGAGTAGTAGATATAACTTATATTACTAGTCGTACATATAGCATATACACTACACAAGGACTCGATATAAAATACATACTACTAGTAGCAGGTATAGCATATATACTATTGGTAGTTAAGAACACATACGGTACTAGTGGTAGGTATAGCATACAGAATACTAGTGATACATATAATTTATGTACTACTCGTAGTAGAGATAGAATATATAGTAGAGGGGGTAGAACGTAGGCTGGGAATCTCGTCTCCAGACCTCTAAACGGGTTCTCAAGCCAGATCTCTTAGCACACAAAAGCGATCAGGCTCTACTTTTGGATGTGGCCGTGTGCTCAGACGCCATTGATCCAGCTGAAGTGTACGACAATAAGGTGCACAAATATAGTGAACCAGAGGTTCTAGCGGCCTACAGTGCAAAAACTGGTGCCAAGGAGATCAAAGTGGGCGCCGTTGTACTTAATTGGCGTGGAGCTCTCTGTCCAATGTCAAAACATTGCCTCAAAAGTATCCTCTCGGCTCCCACAGAAGTGCTACTATCTCTAAGAACCATTTAATATGGTACTTATATATGGGATATGTGGCACAAATCAACTGTGGTTAGCTTAGTAGAGGCTCAGTGGGAAGAGCAGTCCAATAAAGAGTTTCCTCTCGTATATGGGTGCCATTTGATATACTCACATCGTTTATAAAGGTACACACAGTATTTGTGTGGGTTAGCGGGCATAACATATATACTACTAGTTGTAGATATGCATGGACACTTTCAGTAGTAAATTTAAAGAATGTTACTAGTAGTAGATATAACGTCTACACTACTAGTAGTAGGTATCACATAGATACTACAAGCTGTAGGAACAACATATATTTTACCAGTACTAGACACCACAGATATATGAACATTACTAGCAATAACATAAATACCACCATAGTAGATACAACATACAGTCAACATCTTGCTGCCCTGTAATCACTAGCTCCAAAATCAAATCGGTGGAGTTTTGGTTGTGGATTATCGTAATTAAAGATTAAATGACCAATAATATTTGATTACTTTTAAGTTATTTGAAAACTCAGAACAACAGTCACAATGTGGTATTGTGAACATTGATGACGTATTGAGTCGGTATGTAGTATTGGTATAGTTTTGAAAACTGTTTTGAAAAAATGTAAAAGCAGCAATATTTTATTCACCGAGTTTACAACAATAATGTGACACACTCACAACAGCAAACGCTTCCTGTACAGTAGAGTTCAATCATCTTGTTGGACTAGTTGAATAACCTGTAGGGAGAAGTAGTGATGACGATCTTGCCAACCAAAATAAAAAAAACACTGGCAATGCAAGGTTTCTTTCAAAGCTTGTAATGGGATACTTCTATGTAAAGAGATCTTCGTGCACACAGTGATTGGTTCAAAAATTCTTGGCATGTGATTGGTCGTCTCGTCTAAGTGCCAATTAAAAAAACTACTTCTAAAAATATTTTATCAGTTGTACATATGCACCACGACTTGTGGGTATCGCAAAATTATTGAGTTATTCTACATTCTCATGTGCATTTTAGAAAAGTTAAAGATGGCATAGCAAGCCTCTACTTGTTTGATGGAGAATGTTTTGATGTGGCTGACTAATGATCCTGGATGTGACTTAGTAAAAGGTTAGATGACACATTATTTGGAGAGAATGTTTTTATCAACAACATAAAATCGATTACAGCAAATTTCATTGATTTGATTTGTGTGGTTATGGAAAAGGCATTTTGATTCTGCACTGCTCTTTTTCAGCAGTCTCTTAGCAAAATGGTCCAGAGTTCCTCAACTATTTTGAAAAATTTCACATTTTAGACAAAGTTATCGATTTTATCTCTGATGACAAAGAAGGCGACCTAGTCAGCGACAGCGGTGATAGCCGTTACTTTCAGTCTGCATCTGACATAAAGGTATTGCATACTTGTACACACCTTTTTAAAAATATTCCATCTTTCAGTAAAACATATCGTTGATGCATTTAGTGATTGATGATGTAAATGCAGATAAATGAAGTGGCAATGTCATAAGCAGACAATCTCCAGTGATGATTTGAGCTGAGTTGAAGCCACATCTGTTATAAGACAAAGAAATGGCAAAATCATCATTTTTTGTCATGAGTCTCCATTTACTGCCACACAAAAGTACTGATTATTTTTGTTTGATCACTTTCAAGGTTCTAGTACAAGTTTCAAAAGACCTGATGGTTTCAATTTTGTTGAATTTATCCTAATCCATGATAAAACCCACATAATTGTAGAGTGAGAAGTTGATTTTTTGACATATAAAAAATCTTGTTGCTACTTGAACGGGCAATAAGAAAATGACACAAATGTACGAGTTCCTTGAAAAGCTTGATTATCTCCATTAAAAATTGATATCACAACAAGGCCTTCAACAATGTTGATTTCCTTCATCTGTTTTTAAGGATGTCCAAAAGAGGGGAAGCTCTAAATACTGGTTGCATTGCCTCATCGAAGATAGACCATTACACAGTAACCATCCCACAAGAGTATCGACAAACAATGTTCTGTTCTTCAACATGAACAAAGTCAGTTTGGATGTTTGCAAGGATGGGGATAAAAACATAAAAATGATGGAATGTTAACGTGAGTTTAGGCAGTCTAAAAGTGTTAAAAACCAGTTATTAAAAAAACACACAACTTGGAGAGCAGGTGAGTTAATGCTCATCAAAACGTAATTTATGCATAAGCATTATCCAAATTTTAAAATGGAACTCATTTACGTTTCAATTAGATGGAACAGGTTTGTTGACAATGCCAAAATGCTGTGTATTACTTTACTGGTGCAACACATGATGTAGTGCTTGAGCCGGATTGCAACAGTAAACGTTGATCATCTGTCTGTTACAACCTCTGTGGTGGAAAAAGTAGCTGGGAAACCCAGAATAACTAACACTAGAGAAACTATTGAACAGCACATCGAGTCGAAAGGGAGCCGCACTCTGAGGATCATTAGGCATCCCAAATTTAGATCAAATTCAACACGCAATGGCGTAACAACTTTAGACACAAGCCAACCCCTGCTCTTTTCAAAGGTAATGTATTGGTGCTAATCAAAAAAAAATATTTGCAAGGTTATAAATCTCTGCTAAGAACCAATCATAGTAGTAGCAACTGATCAACCCCTTATAGATATGGAAAAATTTGCATATTCCCCCTGATTTCAAAACCTATAGCTGTGGGCTCTAAAATTCAATTTTGGCAATTTTTATGTGACTCCAATCACTACTAGAAATAATCTACTGAAAACCAGGCAAAATGGGGATGTGGGGTCTTTTTGGTGGACGCTGTTCAATACATTTTTACAAAACTTTTTTGGGATATCACCAGTTCTTTACCGAGCTTAAGAAATGCTGTCATTCTTCCGGGGTTGATGGTGAATGAGAGCCAATGAAGGCGCTGCTAAAATCATTTCCAAATGCCAAGCAACTACGCTGCAAAAAACATATCACAAAACCCTGATTTCAAAATTAGATATAGTTGGTACCACGGATAGTGTGAAAGTAGCATTTCATAATTTGTGTACGTTGACTGAAAAATTGTTTGACGCTTGTGAAGAAAAAAAACCGTGGTTTACCACCAAAAAACCCTGTAAACCGTAATAGCGTTGTTAGATAGAAATCATGATCTTTTAAAAAAACGATTAATGTAATATCAGTCTACTCAATTGTACAGCTTTCTTGATACTATGAGAGAACTTTTCAAGTGTGAACAGGAAAGTGCTGAAGATGTGTACCTGTAATTATCTAAAACATATACGTTATAAGTTCGTCCTGGTTTAGTAATGCTGGACTAAGAAAAAACTCACATTGAAAGTGAAGCACCTGAGAGTTTAGAAAATTGCTGGGAAATACATTTTTTTTGCTATTTTGTTTCTGTCAGACTTTTCAACAATTGGTATACACACATTTCGCATTTAGTTTTATATTTGATTTTTTAGGTTTTTTTGGCCCTGGCAATCAGCAAGTTTATTCTTGGATGGCTGCAATATGTTCCACTTATGGTCAGGGCATCATTTGGTTCAAAATGATAACCAATAATTTTGTCAAATCCTTTTTTGTCATTTTAGAAGGGAAAAGATTTAATCCTTCAATAATTGAATTTTGAGATTATCCAACAGCTGTAAATTGAGAATGGTTCTGTTTCCTTACACCCGACTCATTACTCTGTGTGCATTTGACAGCCTGCAGTTATTCACTCAGTACCATGGCCCAAATGCTATTTCACACATATAGTCCAAAGTATATCACATTCTGTTGTAACCATGTGTTCACTTTTGCGTTTTACTTTTATTCGATCTCAAAGCGCTCTTTTTTAACATTGTTTGCCAACCAAGGTGTTGACTGCCATTTTTTTTTAACCAGTTTGAGGTTATATTGGTGCAGCACACTGCATTAATGTTGCGATATCACTACTTGACCAAAAGGTGCAAATAAACTATTCATGCGTGAGCTTATAAATACTAGTAAGAAAATCTGTTGCTTCATATACCATTTTGTGGGAAGTCAATATGCAGTCTTACTTTAGATATTTCTTAGGAGATAACATTTGTGAAGTGTCACTTTCATTTATGATATCTATTTTTTACATTCTTCGAAGCGTTTGTGTCAGTACAAATGCAGTACAATTGGAAAAATTGTAGAATTTAACTCAAGGTTAGTCGCCGATCTGGTCATAACTTCGTCACCCATCAGACTGTCGCCATCCCAGTTTTTGATGATCCGTGCAGTTACCAAATAAACTCAATTTTTTTCATAGAGGATATAACTACTCCCTATCTGCTTCTTTCAGTCAACTTCCTTTGAAATTTGAAAGACCCTAAAACATTTTTGTTTTGCTCAAAACCAAACCTTTTACTTTTTACTTCGCTGTTTTTCATTAAAAATTGCGATGGCTGATTAAATCATAGTAACAACCAAATGAAACCAAATGAAAATTACTTAATGGAATAAAAAGTAAGCCAAAGGAAAATTATTTGCCCTCGTTTTTGGTTAATGTAATGCTAATAGGCTAAAATCATTCATCATGTTTCATGAGTTAAATGAATTCTCAGCAAACTGAAATTATACGGTACTATAATCTGTTGTGAAAGCGATGCTGAGCATTTTGTCTTTTTTTCAGTTATAGCTGACATATTACAAGACCTAATGGAATGCATGCATATAAATTAGGGCAGGAAAACAAATGCAAACCTTACTGCACATACAATAGCATGCACTTACATTTAGTTGCTGAAATATACTTTGAAACAAAACAATTGATTGAGCACAACTGTATTGCACTAATAAACCCTTCACACGTCATCAAACAAACTTTCAGTTATAATGATCAATAAAATTGATACGTGATAACATACACTTACAGAACAATAACAATAAAATCCCGAAAAGCATGATTGCTGCATGAATTCATGCACTTTGTTGCTTCCAGATGTTATCACCGTGTGTGGATACTGCATATAAAACTTATGAGGAACTCGAAGCTAATCTAAAAAATTGGGAAAATTAAACTTGTGCTAACAGTAAAACACAATTCTTCAGGAGAAAAGTCCAAATGCTGTTCACCTCTTTTGACATCTTCAGTTGTAAATGATCATAGGTGTAGCATGCATTGTTTGTTTGGGGATCGTCAGTGAAGTTCCGGTCTGTTAGTTGTGAATGGGTGTCCTCATGTTTATTGCTGCCTGCTGGATGTGTGGGCTGAGGTGACTCAAGGTGACAGCAGGGTTTGTGGGCTCAAATCTGTGTGGGTGTTGGGGCGCTCTGCGTCTACAATCCACTAGAACTACTATCACTAGATCTATTTTCAGTTAGTATCAACAAACTTACTCCTTATATTACTATGCAGTCAGCATATTATGCTGGTTTATCTACTGAGAACACGAGGTATGCCATAGACTTATATACCTGCATTTTGTTTTATTAACTCATATGCCTGAATATTGCTTACAAATCCATCAACGCAGCAGTAGTTTGGTATGTTTGTCGATATCTAGATGCATTTTACCCAGTTGTTGTGTAATTCTAATTGACTGTATTTTGTTTTAGCAGTTTTTACGTTGTGAACAAATGAAAACACTGTTTCATACGAACCAGACATAACATCAGCAGTGATGAAACTATTTTTGTGAGCAACATCATCATGAACAAATACATTTCTTTTGAACGTCAAAAGAAAACGTTGTTTAGTGGCAAAAGATTTATCTGCTGAATCAAACAACGCAACTAAACTAACAATTGAAAATAAAACTAACTTTTCATTATTTAATCTTTTCTCACATCATATTCATAACGATTATACAATTTTAGAACTTTTTATTATCAGAGTTGTGCACAAACCCCTTTTGATTGGGAATATCCGACAGTACAAATATCCTGTCGGATCACTATTTTTTGTGATTTGGAAGCAATTTCATCTCAGTTGGAATACAACTTTTTGGATTTCAGTTTGATTAGGGGATTCTATAGAATTAAATTTTAATTCGAAGGATGCATTGGTAAGGTGTCATTGTAAAAAAATTAAATCATGTTCCCACAAATGCTTCTGGGGTCCGATTGAGCAGCGGTGATGGTTGGCCACAATAACGGTGTTGCAGCCAAATTCCAGGAGCTGGTAAGGGTTAGCCAGCATCTCGGACTGCCGCAAAAAAACAGATGCTGGTTACGGTGTGTTTCCAGCAATGCAACTTTTCTCATTAGTAGCTGTAGAGTGAGGACGCATCTCATTGATTTGTTTCTCTTACTTCTGCTTTCAGAATCCCAAGCTACTGAATGTTCACCGTGTCGAGCATCGGCTTGCCCGAGATGTCAGTCAGTTATGCCAATTTAGCTGTTGATAGAAACCCTCAACTCCCTCTTCAAATATTATGAGAAGTCAGTATCACGAAATGAGGAGTCAAAGAGATCCATGTAGTAACAAGTACAATATGTTTGTACT
>CALYOO010000144.1:23268-45793 GCA_945261195.1 Cryptosula pallasiana
ATTAATAATCACTTCCTGTTGGCAAAAGTCATTTGTAAGTATCAACCAGAGTTATTCGTATATCAAATACACATATCCAAGTGTATTGAAGGAAAAATTGCATTTCTTTATTATGAAGTGAGGATTTTTTGGTAACTTGAGTTTATTGAAAATCCATTTATCAGTTAAAACTCATCTTCTGAAATGGGCTTTTTATTGCTTGTTGTTAGCACTGCGGTCTTCATCCTATTAACTGTGGATGAGTTTTTTGGTTCCCTCCTTGTTGTGTTAAGCCTGGTTCACATACATATCGTAGATGCTCGCAAGTGATCGCGGATCCTCGAATGACGATCTGCATTACATGTTCGCATAATAAACTTGGCAAACTGACGATCGCAAGAGGTATAATCACTCTCTTGACTGGAAGTCATGAAATCTCGAAACACGTCTTCACTTACGTTATATACATACTAAATGAATTATTGTTGTTCAATTACACCAAATAATTTGTTATTTTTAACAGTTATAAAAAATTTATCACACTTTTGCTCATATTATCATTAAGTGTTATTCCATATTTTTTAATTAAATTTTTAACTGTTGTTCAATGGTGCATTATTATTATTTTACCATCTCTTGATATAAAATTTTGAATCTCAATTTATAATAATATACTAATTATGCTATTATATAAAAATTTACAGAAAATATATATATTTATACTTTTAACTCTTATCAGTTCTATTACTTCCAATGAACGTGATTTGTGTCATGTGACCAAAATTTCATCATTGTCCAATGGACATGATTTATTTTGTCCGGTTTTTCGGAACTGATTGCAGAAGTTTGTGTAGACTGATATTAATAATTTTTATACCATCGTGTACAGCAGACAATTGCCTATTTTCTGGTCTTTGTTTGAAGACTGTACGACGTTCTAAACGGAAACAGTTCCAAATATCCTTAACCCATCACTTCCTGTTTTAAATTTCAGATTTTTTTTGATAATCATTGTCGAAATTTTTTTGGAAAGGAGCAAGCACATTGTTTTCTTCTTCTGATTTAGTTAGTTTATTAATATCTTAGCTTGTTTGAGCCCTCTGACACTGGAATTGAAGGTTAGTAAGCTAGTAATTAATTATTTAGATACGGCATTGATAATAAATAATTAATTTTAATATTTTTTTTATTATTTTTGTAAAGTGGTTGAATGATGTTATTCTTTACATCAAAATGTAGCTCTAAATGTTTCTAGTTCATTGGTGCACCAATGAGGGCTTTATTTTCGCCTGTAATAAAACTAATAATTATTTTCAGAAGAAGAAATTTCCGAAATTTTCGGTCATTTGTGCAACAAGTGTCCAAATGTTGTTGCAGTGTTCTAACACTTTTCTTGCATATCTTTGCTTCAAATTTGGCTAGTCTTATCAGAATTTTGTCCTCTTTTCAGCTGTGCTATCAGTTTCTTGTCTAGTGTGTTATTTTTTTTTGTAACTGGTTGATCTGTTGAGAGCATTACTAAAAAATGGTCTCCGAACTAAACAAATAATAGAAGTAGTTTAGACAGGTGAAATCAATCTGCTATTTATTCTGCTAAGAGAAAAGAGAATGCTGATTCTCATGAGCATAAATTTGTTACCATATCATGTATAGATGAATTTTGAAAAAATTTCGAAAATCGAACTTTTTTTGCAAAAACCGGGGTGAATCATTAAGGTAATTTATTGGTCAAAGCGGTTGAAATTCAAAGAGTTAAATCAACTATCACAATATTTCACTCAGCAAATTAATAATAATTATTAATCGATATTTATAACTAAACAAATCATAATTTATTATTTATGATAATTTTTGATGGCTGTCATGTTTTCATGAGTAACCTTGACATAAATGTGGTTTTTGAGAAAGAAAGTAAGAAAAACTGTACTCTCCATTGCACGACGGTCGCACGAAAGTTTGTTCAGCTGGTCTTTTCTGCGAGCCTCTGCAACAGCGTGCAACGTCGTACGAGCCACTGCAAATCCAGGTTCACATACATCGCAGATGCTTGTGCGAGGATCTGCGATCACTTGCGAGCATCTACGATGTGTGTGTGAACCAGGCTTTAACTTGGCCCTGTCCAGCCAATCATATTTGAGCGTTTCAATTGTAGCTCTCCTCTCAAAATACTCATACTAATGTCTTTTTATCAGTTGAGATGCTGGTGTCATTGGTTTTTATGGCACTAGATTTTGACCGAGGTATGCTGAAACAGTATGAGGTAATTCGGATTTAGCTGTGAAAAGCTAAATGTTTGAATGTTTTAGCTCTGTATGCCTTTTCCAAATATTTCAGTTAATGTCAGTTTGATCTGCCAAATGCTCAGTTGAAGTTTTGAAGCCTTTTGCACCTTGTAGATTGTTCCTGGGATGGAGCAAAGGCCCATCCCAGTTGCTTCCAGTGCCTCAGCAAAGGAATAATAATGACTGCGGGGTTCATCTGATATATCATGTGTGGAGAACACTTCAGGTAGACATTGAATAGTACCATTTTCACATTGAGCTTGCATTGCTCTAAACGATTTACATTTAAGCAAAATAGATCATACCACAAGCATTTTGTGTAATCAATAGATTAACGATTGTTGGTTTCATCTCTTTTTTGGAGAGTTCCCAAATTATAATAATTAGCCATTTCCTATGCGTGACTAAAAGACAGTATTGCATTTTTAATGTTTTAGTTACTAAAAACCAAAATTTTTCACGTTATTTCTTTGCTGCGATGTACTGTCATGTAATTACAAAAGAATTCAGTATTGATGTCACTTTACCACTAAGCAGACTAGCCATTTATTGAAAGTCAAACAAATCTTTGGCTACTCGGTCTGCGAAGCTTCTTTAATATACCGAGTTTTATCTTTTTACAATTTTAATCATAATTGAACCATTTTCAATGTATGTGATTGGCTTTAGTCACAATTTATAGAAAGGAATACAGCTGTCCATATGTTGATATTTATCTATCTGTAGATTGGGTGGCGGGGTTCTTCATGAGGTTGCCTAACCATGCACATTGACGCGTAAGGAAATTCTGGAGTACCTGAAAAGAATTTGGTTAAGAAATGAATCACTTTTTTATTTTTGGCGAGACCAAATACAGAGCATTTTCCATATTTGGTTTTACCAAAAACAAAAAGAGTGAATTATTTATTATTTCTATGTTATACATATTGTAAATGTTTTTGGTATTGTTTTGTATTGTGGTAAATGAATAGCAGCATGAACCATCCCACTACTATTCACTCAACTGACAAGCTTGCTGCAAAAGATTGTTGGGTTTTTAAATTACTTTTAGGAAGCTGATGTTGAGTTTTATTGTTTGTGTTTTGAAGGAAAGTCATGGTGTGACAAATCTGTTTTTACTTGCTGGCCTGCTGGTCCAATAATATCTTGGCAGCGCTTCACTAAGAATATATCAAAAAGTCCAATTTTAGGGATTTGAGTTGGATTTCCTCATTTTTATGAGGAAAAAGTGTTTGAAATATTTAATACAACTTCTGACAATTTCTATCAGTGAATATGGTTGCAGATCCAACAGAAAAAAAACATTAAACACCAATGTGCCAGCTTTCAATTGTCCGATAGACATGATTATTTTGAATAACGTTCAGCATCACTTCTATTCCGTGTCAGCATATGATTATGCTTATATTATTTTTATAAGTATGGTTTTTTCTAGTGTTATATGCTCAGTGTCCAACTCTGGCTGAGTCTCTGATATATATTTCTCTCTTGATGGCATTTAAATCGTAACTGAATATTATTGTACTATGTGGGATTTTGTCTGCTTAATTAGAGCAAAAACTCTTTAAAATAAAACTTCAGCGTTGTTGTTTTGCAGATAGCCCATAGAGTAAAGAGGGAGAAGGAATTAGATATAAAAATTGTGGTTTAATGGTGTTGAAGAGTATTGTGAGGTATGGCTATGGCCCAAGTTGGCATGTTTTGTGGAGGATTGGGTGGGGAAGTTTAGGAGAGTTATAAGTATAGATGGTGGAGCGGGATGCAAAAATTGTTTATGTAGAAAAAAAGTTCAAAAGGGTTTCTTGAAACGAACTGGGGGTCTGGAAGGGGTGCGAAAGATTGGGTGGGTTCAGGGGTGGATACAGATGAAAAAAGGTTAAATGAACAGCATTTTTTCTATGTGATCTATTACAATAATTAAAACTTCGAGTGTGTTGCACAATGTACTTTTACAAATACACGGCAGATTGATAGAAAACATCTCATGGAAAACAAACGTAGAAATGATCTACATATATAACATAATATTATATAGCATAGCATAATGAGAAAAGATTTATTTCGTTGATAGCTAAATAGCAAAAAGTACATACATTCATGTGACAATAAAAGGGATGCCTTAATAAGTTTCCCAACACCAGTTTTGTATACTAAAATTAGAGCAACTGCAAAAATCTTAGGGGAAATAACAAAATAGTGTAAAAATTTAAATTCAAAGATGGATGAAATAGTGCAACTACCAGCACAGTGATCAAATGAGTCAGAAGCATACATAGACTCACTAGTGTTAAAAACTAAAACATTTATTTTATTTGTTCGGGCCAATTATATATGATATTGAACATTTTGATCACTCTGGAAAACAAACAGCATGCACCTGAATGGGATTCCAACTCGATGCCTGGACGGTGGACAAGGCAACTATGCAGTAGGGCATCGAGTTTGAGATCCAGTCAAGCAAGTACTGTTTGTGTCCACAGGTGCGCAAACATTCATACCTGTGCAGGTTTGGTATACTGAAACTTTTTCTTTTGTCCAATCAAATTAGAAAACCACTTGATAAAAACTATTAACGGTTGAGTCACATGCCTACTGCGAAAGATTGTTGGGTTTCGGGTTACTTTTAGGAAGCTGATGTTGAGTTTTGTTGTTTGTGTTTTGAAGGAAAGTCATGGTGTGACAAATCTGTTTTTACTTGCTGGCCTGCTGGTTCAATAATATTTTGGCAGCGCTTCACTAAGAATATATCAAAAAGTACACCCTCTCAGCTATCCACACATAGCTTTTTCACTCCGACCAGATAAAGACCTGAGAAGAAGCATCAGCATGCTTAAAAAAAATCTAGATGCAAATGTCATCTCACGCCAAGTTGCCTGTGATTACCTTTGTCTTCTCACTAGCAAGTCATAAATTATGGAAGCAACGAAGGATCCTGAACTAAGCTTTGAAATTGTGGGCATCTTGTGTTAGTTCGCCTAAAAGTTGTGACAATATGTGACACGAACCTCAATCAAATTATATCTTATTCTATTTTTATACTAGTCTTAGGTGCTTGTGAGGCAAGGTTACGATTAAGGTTAATCATTAATATAACGCGATTTAAAGGAAACGATATACTATCTAAACCTTTTTCAAAATTTTAAAAGTTCTGTCTTTAATCCCAGCACTTACATGACTTTCTTTAAACAAACGAGACTCTTTTACTTTAACCACAAACCTAATAGGAGTTATGTTTATGTTATCCTGCCTATCCTTCTCTAATGGGATATCTAAATCCTCCACTCCATCAAAATTTATGCTACTAGAAAACTTCAATTGTACTATAATCTCATTATCTATTTTAATTTCAGCATTATTATGTTTAATTAGAATAAACTACAAATTCAGCCAATCAAGCAAAATATTTTTAATATCAGTAAATATCTTAATACTAGTTGTATTGGTATTTTTTATAACAGACAATTTAATAATATTATTCCTAATGTTTGAATTATCCCTCCTCCCAACACTAGTACTAATTATAAAATGAGGGTACCAACCCGAACGTTTGCAGTCTAGATTTTACTTTGTTATATAGACCATCTGCGCATCTTTGCCTTTATTATATATGAATAACAATCTACCTGCAACAGATTGAAGGCTCAAACACACTGGAAGCGAAATCTGCGCGGCGCAGCAGTTTGACCACCAACCAAGCCGTCTGCCGCGGCGGTGCCAAAGCACACTGGTGGACACCGCTAGGGACTTCAGTCAGAGTTGTCTGCTCCCAAAGTGCAGATAACATTTGTTTATGAACACTGCTTCCATTTATTATTATTACTTATGTATATTTGAGAGGTTTGCGATAAAGTATATAATCTAGGAGAAAATAACTTGTTGACCTCTATCTGCACTACTAAACAGATGGAAAAAAATGAGCAAAAAAAGTATCCATCTATTTCTGACTACAATAGCTACACTATAAAGTCAGGTGAAATTAAAATAAGCAAAAAATATCTATCTATTTTATAATAATTTGTGTGTGATAAATCACAAAAGCAAGGGTCTTTGGCGAACTTCATTTATATGTTTTTTTGATTAGTATTTATTAATTATAATTTTATATTACACATTATGAATTGAAGTATAAGTAGTAGTTAGTTTGAAAAATTTCGTTTATTTATTTTTTCTAATGAACAATAATAATCTTTATTATTATTGCGTTTGGACAGCTGCAACAACTTTTTCACTGTTAGGAAATAAAAAAAAGAAAAAGTTAGCTCGCTATCATAAAAGTTGGCAAGTTACTGAATAATCAGCGTGTTTGCCGCAGCGAAATATCAAACATGTTTAGTATCTTGAGCGTCTATATATTTTTTGGCAAGCCGCGGCGGATTTGCCAGCGAATTTCACGCTTGCTGCTTCCAGTGTGTTTGAGCCTTAGCTGCTAGAAGTATCTAAAGCAGATAAAGTTTTGGGGGTAGATGTAACGGATACACCAATAGTGGCAGATATAGCATATATACTACTTATAGTAGAGGTAACCAATGTACCGAACATACTAGATGTAAAATATACAAGCTTGGGAATCAATTGTGGAAAAACGAAAGATAAACTAGAATTCACTTTTAGCGTTTAAAGGTAAGGAATATAGCATTTAGATTTTTTTTGCAAAAATAAAGGATAAAAAAATGTAGAATGGATATTAAGCTCTGTATGATTGTTCATCCTGGCAAAACTTACGTCGTACATAGTCATCTTCTGATTTATTAATCTTTGCCGCAAATACTACATACAGATGTATTCAGTAATCACCAGTGAAACATATGTAACTTGATAACACAATATCAAAGAACACTCTTGATCAGAACGCAGCTCTTCGTTGATGGTAGAGAAACACATAGTTTATAGCCTCCATTATATGTAACTAATAAGAAAGAATAAGAAGAATAAGTAATAATACTAATGGCAAAAAATTACATTATTATCATTAAATGATGTTGTTATTCTTATTACGTATACTTTCTTATTATTATAATTAAACTGAGTACTCCCATATCACCCCATGTCACAGGTTCGTGGCAGGCACCACACAGGTAGAAGCTGCTGATCTCATCAGGCAGGGATGACCCAGTATCTCTGGTTGAGTTTGGTAGGTGGTATGACGCCATCCTCTTTAATCAATAATGTCGGAAATGAGGCTGCAGTTTCTGGGTGGGATAAATCGAGTGGGGGTATTGGCAATGGCCCTCAAGTGGCTGGGGAATGCTCTCTGTAGTACGCCTTGGCCTCGTAGGAGTTAGCTGTTGGTTGGCACGCATTTGGTGAAGACTAGGTAAAAAATGTTAAAAGAATTTTGAGAACTAAAAGTTTACTAAACTGGACGCCATCTTGGACGCCTAGTAGTATATATAAAATATACATGTCTATTATAGGTATAACAGCTATGTTACTAGTAGTGTATATAGCATATACACTAAGGTAGTAGATATAACCTTTATACTACTAGCTGTAGATATAGACTATAGACTGCTAGGAGTTGATACGACGAGTAGTAGATAAAACTTATATACGACTAGTAGTAGATGTAGCAGATGTATTACTAGTCGTACATATAGCATATACACTACACAAGGACTCGATATAAAATACATGCTACTAGGAACAGGTATAGCATATATACTATTGGTAGTTAAGAACACATACGGTACTAGTGGTAGGTATAGCATACAGACTACTAGTGATACATATAATTTATGTACTACTCGTAGTAGAGATAGAATATATAGTAGAGGGGGTACAACGTAGGCTGGGAACCTCGTCTCCAGACCTCTAAAGGGGCTCTCAAGCCAGATCTCTCAGCACACAAAAGCGATCAGGCTCTACTTTTGGATGTGGCCGTGTGCTCAGACGCCATTGATCTAGCTGAAGTGTACGGCAATAAGGTGCACAAATATAGTGAACCAGAGGTTCTAGCGGCCTGCAGTGCAAAAACTGGTGTAAAGGAGATCAAAGTGGGCGCCGTTGTACTAAATTGGCGTGGAGCTCTTTGTCCAATGTCGAAACATTGCCTCAAGGGTATCCTCTCGGCTCCCGCAGAAGTGCTACTATCTCTAAAGACTATTCAATATGGTACTTATATATGGGATATGTGGCACAAATCAACTGTGGTTAGCTTAGTAGAGGCTCAGTGGGAAGAGTAGTGCAATAAAAAGTTTCCTCTCGTCTATCGGTGCCATCTGATATACAAATAAAGCCCCGTTATACTCAAATCGTTTATAAAGGTACTTTAAGTATTTGTGTGGGTTAGCGGGCATAACACATATACTACTAGTTGTAGATATGCATGGACACTTTCAGTAGTAAATTTAAAGAATGTTACTAGCAGTAGATATAACGTCTACACTACTAGTAGTAGGTATCACATAGATACTACAAGCCGTAGGAACAACATATATTTTACCAGTACTAGACACCACAGATATATGAACATTACTTGCAATGGATATAACATAAATACCACGATAGTAGATATAACAAACAGTCAACATCTTGCTGCCCTGTAATCACCAGCTCCAAAATCAAAGCGGTGGAGTTTTGGTTGTGGATTATCGTAATTAAATATTAAATGACCAATGATATTTGATTACTTTTAAGTTATTTGAAAACTCAGAACAGCAGTCACAATGTGGTATTGTGAACATTGATGACGCATTGAGTCGGTATGTTTTGAAAAAATGTAACAGCAGCAATATTTTATTCACCGAGTTTACAACAATAATGTGACGCACTCACAACAGCAAACGCTTCCTGTACAGTAGAGTTCAAACATCTTGTTGGACTACTTAAATACCCTGTAGGGAGAAGTAGTGATGACGATCTTGCAAACCAAAATAAAAAAAAAACACTGGCAATGCAGGGTTTCTTTCAACGCTTGTAATGGGACACTTCTATGTAAAGAGATTTTCGTGCACACAGTGATTGGTTCAAAAATTCTTGGCATGAGATTGGTCGTCTCGTCTAAGTGCCAACTAAAAAAACTACTTCTAAAAATATTTTATCAGTTGTACATATGCACCACGACTTGTGGGTATCCCAAAATTATTGAGTTATTCTACATTCTCATGTGCATTTTAGAAAAGTTAAAGATGACATAGCAAGCCTCTACTTGTTTGATGGTGAATGTTTTGATGTGGCTGACTAATGATCCTGGATGCGACTTAGTAAAAGGTTAGATGACACATTATTTGGAGAGAATGTTTTTATCAACAACATAAAATCGATTTCAGCAAATTTCATTGACTTGATTTGTGTGGTTATGGAGAAGGCATTTTGATTCTGCACTGCTCTTTTTCAGCAGTCTCTTAGCAAAATGGTCCAGAGTTTCTCAACTATTTTGAAAAATTTCACATTTTAGACAAAGTTATTGATCCTATCTCCGATGACAGAAAAAGACGACCTAGCCAGCGACAGTGGTGATAGCCGTTACTTTCAGTCTGCATCTGACAAAGGTATTGCATACTTGTACACACCTTTTTAACAATATTACATCTTTCAGTAAAACATATCGTTGATGCATTTAGTGATTGATGATGTAAATGCGGATAAATGAAGTGGCAATGTCATAAGCAGACAATCTCCGGTGTTGATTTGAGCTGAGCTGAAGCCACATCTGTTATAAGACAAAGAAATGGCAAAATCATCATTTTTTGACATGAGTCTCCATTTACTGCCACACAAAAGTACTGATTATTTTTGTTTGATCACTTTCAAGGTTCTAGTACAAGTTTCAAAAGACCTGATGGTTTCAATTTTGTTGAATTTATCCTAATCCATGATAAAACCCACATAATTGAAGAGTGAGAAGTTGATTTTTTGACATATAAAAAATCTTGTTGCTACTTGAACGGGCAATAAGAAAATGACACAAATGTGCGAGTTCCTTGAAAAGCTTGTTAATCTCCATTAAAAATTGATATCACAACAAGGCCTTCAACAATGTTGATTTCCTTCATCTGTTTTTAAGGATGTCCAAAAGAGGGGAAGCTCTAAATACTGCTTGCATTACCTCATCGAAGATAGACCATTACACAGTAACCATCCCACAAGAGTATCGACAAACAATGTTCTGTTCTTCAACATGAACAAACTCAGTTTGGATGTTTGCAAGGATGGGGATGAAAACATAAAAATGATGGAATGTTAACATGAGTTTACGCAGTCTAAAAATGTTAAAAACCAGCGATTAAAAAAACACAACTTGGAGAACAGGTGAGTTAATGCTCATCAAAACGTAATTTATGCATAAGCATTATCCAAATTTTAAATTGGAACTCATTTATGTTTCAATTAGATGGAACAGGTTTGTTGACAATGCCAAGTTGCTGTGTATTACTTTACTGGTGCAAAACATGATGTAGTGCTTGAGCCGGATTGCAACAGTAAACGTTGATCACCTGTCTGTTACAACCTCTGTGGTGGAAAAAGTAGCAGGGAAACCCAGAATAACTAACACTAGAGAAACTATTGAACAGCACATCGAGTCAAAAGGGAGCCGCACTCTAAAGATCATTAGGCATCCCAAATTCTGATCAAATTCAACACGCAACGCTTAACAATTCTAGACACAAGCAAACCCCTGCTCTTTTCAGAGGTAATGTATTGGTGCCAATCAAAAAAAATATTTGCAAGGTTATAAATCTCTGCTAAGAACCAATCATAGTATTAGCAACTGATCAACCCCTTATAGATATGGAGAAACTTGCATGTTCCACGGATTTCATAACCTATAGCTGTGGGCTCTAAAATTCAATTTTGGCAATTTTTATGTGACTCCAATCACTACTAAAAATAATCTACTGAAAACCAGACGAAATGGGGATGTGGGGTCTTTTTTTGTGGACGCTGTTCAATACATTTTTACAAAACGTTTTTGTGATATCACCAATTCTTTACAGAGCTTAAGAAATGCTGTCATTCTTCCGGGGTTGATGGTGAATGAGAGCCAATGAAGGCGCTGCTAAAATCATTTCCAAATGCCAAGCAACTATGCTGCCAAAAACATATCACAAAAACCTGACTTCAAAATTAGATGTAGTTGGTACCACGGATAGTGTGAAAGTAGCATTTCATAATTTGTGTATGTTGACTGAAAATTTGTTTGACGCTTGTGAAGAAAAAAATTGTGGTTTACCACCAAATAACCATGTAAACCGTAATAGCGTTGTTAGAAATCATGATCTTTTAAAAAAACAATTAATGTAATATCAGTCTACTCAATTGTACAGCTTTCTTGATACTATGAGAGAACTTTTCAAGTTTGAACAGGAAAATGCTGAAGATGTGTACCTGTAATTATCTAGAACATACATATTATAAGTTCGTCCTGGTTTAGTCATGCTGGACTCAGAAAAACTCACATTGAAAGTGAAGCACTTGAGAGTTTAGAAAATTGCTGGGAAATACCTTTTTTTTGCTATTTTGTTTCTGTAGGCTTTTCAACATTTGGTATACACACATTTTACATTTAGTTTTGTATTTGATTTTTTATGTTTTTTTGGCCCTGGCCTAGTCAATCCGCAAGTTTATTCTTGGATGGCTGCAATATGTTCCATTTATGGTCAGGGCATCATTTGATTCAAAATGATAACCAATAAATTTTGTCAAATCCTTTTTTGTCATTTTAGAAGGGATAAGATTTAATCCTTCAATAATTGAATTTTGAGATTATCCAACAGCTGTAAATTGATAATGGTTCTGTTTCCTTACACCCGACACATCACTCTGTGTGCATTTGACAGCCTGCAGTTATTCACTAAGTACCATGGTCCAAATGCTATTTCACACATTTAGTCCCAAATATATCACATTCTGTTGTAACCATGTGTTCACTTTTGCGTTTTACTTTTACTTGATCCCAATTTGCTGTTTTTTTAACATTGTGTTTGCCAACCAAGGTGTTGACTGCCATTTTTTTTTAACCAGTTTGAGGTTATATTGGTGCAGCACACTGCATCAATGTTGCGATATCACTACTTGACCAAAATGTGCAAATAAACTATTCATGCGTGAGCTTGTAAATACTAGTAAGAAAATCTGTTGCTTCATATGCCATTTTGTGGGAAGTCAATATGCAGTCTTACTTTAGATATTAGGAGATAACATTTGTGAAGTGTCACTTTCATTTATGATATCTATTTTTTACATTTTTCGAAGCGTTTGTGTCAGTTCCATAATTTTCACAGTTTAAAAAAATATTTAGTACATTCTTAATACATCATAAAAATCATCAATCGTTTGTTTGCTTCCTGCTATTGTGCCAATTTATGCGATGATTATAAAACATTGGTTCAATTCAATTATATCCCACTATCAATGGAGTTGTGTGCTTTGCAAAATACGATAGTGCTATTTTGAACTTTTATTGTTTGGTGCAACCTATAACTGACGACTCCTACTTGATTTTGTTCCATGTTGCTAGGTCAGTAATTTTTTATTTTGTTTTTTCACTTTTCAATCATCATCTAATTCAAAAAAAATTGAAATTTTTTGAAATTAGCAATAGCTTGTTGTTATTTTTATTTAGGGCCCATAATGTGCAAGTTTGTAATCTTCATTATTTACATTCAATGTTTTGCAACAACGTTTAAATTTTTGGGCAACCAGTATAAAATGTTGCGCCTGAGTAATTGTCATAGAATGTTGTCTGGCAATACAATTGATATTAACAGTGGGGATGAGAAAGGGAACGGAATATGCAGGAAAAAGGCAATGTGCAACCAGTGATGCAATGCTACCACGACTGGTTAAAATTTTTTCTCCTGAGTACCGTGACTCTGTCCAGGCTCTTCACTAATCAGTATAGTTCTAATTTGTGATAAATTGATACGCAGTGGATGCTGCTCAACACAAAAGTAAGTAACCATCTGCTGAGCAACAGATAACTGATCATCAGGTGGTTATAAAAACATGAGATTATATCACACGTTGAAATTTATTTTATGGTGGTTGCAGGGTGTTAAAGCAAAACATAGTACTTATGCTTGTTTTCTAGCTAGTATGGCTGAATTTTTGCTGCGGAAGACTGCAGTATGATTTGTTTCATTTGTTACGCATTAAAATTTTTTAAAGGTCACTTCACCCCTCCCACTTGTGGGATGGTGGGCTTCTTAGAATACTTCATCCACCGACCCTCTAGTATCTGCTCCTTTAGTTATATGCCTGAAGTGTTGTCATGGTTAAAAATGTTTACCTCTGCATGTATGGCCGTAAATCAAAAAAAGTGAAGGAAAATGACTTGAGGTGGTAGCTGTCTTCTTTAAATGATGCAGACAAACCAAAAGTTCATATTCAAAGGCACTCAAAACACAAAATAAACATTATTCACAAAAAAGTAATGGACGTTTCATAAAATTCGCTAACAATAATTTACATTATTTCTTATAATTCTTTCGAATAATGTATTTCTCCTTGTTCTGAAGATAGTTTATTTGCAAAAAAGTTGAAACAATAATTGGAAAGTTTGCAGTACAATTGGAAAAGTTGTAGAATTTAACTCGAGGTTAGTCGCCTATCGGGTCATAACTTCGTCACCCATCAGGCTGTCGCCATCCCAGCTTTTGATGATCCGTGCAGTTACCAAATAAACTCAATTTGTTTCATAGAGAATAAAACTACTCCTTATCTGCTTCTTTCAGTCAACTTCCTTTGAAATTTGAAAGACCTAAAACGTTTTTGTTTTGCTCAAAACCAAGCCCTTCACTTTTTATTTAGCTGTTTTTCATTAAAAATGGCGACGGCTGATTAAATCATAGTAACAACCAAATGAAATAGTTAATAAAAAGTAAGCCGAAGGAAAATTATTTGCCCGGGTTTTTGGTTAATGTAATGCTAATAGGCTAAAATCATTCATCATGTTTCATGAGTTAATTGAATTCTCAGCAAACTAAAATTATACGGTACTATAATCTATTGTGAAAGCGATGCTGAGCATTTTGTCTTTTTTTTCAGTTCCAGCTGACATAGTACAAGACCTAATGGAATGCATGCATATAAATTAGGGCAGGAAAACAAATGCAAACCTTACTGCACATACAATAGCATGCACTTATATTTAGTTGCTGAAATATACGTTGAAACAAAACAATTGATTGAGCTCAACTGTATTACACTAGTAAACCCTTCACACGCCATCAAACAAACTTTCAGTTATAATGATCAATAAAATTGATACCTGATAACATACACTCACAAAACAATAACAATAAAATCCCGAAAAGCACTATTGCTGCATGAAGTCATGCACTTTTTTGCTTCCAGATGTTATCACCGTGTGTGGGTACTACACATAAAACTTATGAGGAACTCGAAGCTAATCTAAAAAATTGGGACAATTAAACTGTTGTGCTAACAGTAAAACACAATTTTTCAGGAGAAAAGTTCACATGCTGTTCACCTCTTCCGACATCTTCAGTAGTAAATGATCGTAGGTGTAGCATGCATTGTTTGTTTGGCGATCGTCAGTGAAGTTCCAGTTTGTTAGTTGTGGATGGGTGTCCTCATGTTCATTGCCGCCTGCTGGATGTGTGGGCTGAGGTGACTCAAGGTGACAGCAGGGTTCGTGGGCTGAAATCTGTGTGGGTGTTGGGGCGCTCTGCGTCTACAATCTTGTTGCATCACTTGGTTGCTGCCTGGGACTGATGAGTCATTGAGGCCTTGATGATTTTCCAAAAAAACAAATTTTTCTTCTGATAAAATTTTCATTATTTTGTTTGCTAGTTTTATTTTTAACTTTTCGAATCATACTGGAGATTGACCAGGTATAAATGCTGCCAACAAGCTTGACCCAGATCAGTCACAAAGACACCTATCACTACAGCTATTTTCAGTTAGTATCAACCAACTTACTCCTTATATTATTATGCAGTCAGCATATTATGCTGGTTTATCTACTGAGAACACGAGGTATGCCATAGACTTATATACCTGCATTTTGTTTTATTACCCCATATGCCTGAATATTGCTTACAGATCAATCGATGCAACAGTAGTTTGGTTTGTTTGTAACTCGATATCTAGATGCATTTTACCCACTTGTTGTGTAATTCTAATTGACTGTATTTTGTTTTAGCAGTTTTTACGTAGTGAACAAATGAGGTTTACATCAGTAGTAGTAATATATGAGCAGATCTCCCTACCAAGTGTTTTTTTGTGGGGTCATAATCTGGGGTGATGCGATGGGTTACGGCGTTGGATGAATTCGCCGAGTTTATATTGTATTTTACTTGAGGGGTACTTGAGTGGCATTTGAATGGCATTTAAGTGGCATTTGAGTTTTGATTATTTTTTTACTTGATTTGAACTCATATGGCAACTAGATTTTGAATGTATGGCATTTAAGTTTTGATAATTTTTTTACATAACTCGAACTCATATAGCATCTTGAGACAGAGGAGAGAGGAGATACATCTACCTTGAATAAATTCATTGATTAAAAGCGAATCAATGTATGGCTATATACATTTATTACATAATAAGTAGGGGTAAAATCTCCTCATATAATATAGCTAGATACATAATTCGAACTCATATATACATTGAATGCTATAAAATATATCAGATGATAAAGTTAAATATTCATCTATTCTTTATCGATATTTATAAGGATGATGAAAGATTTTTTGTATTTTATATACATATATAGTTATAGTAACTGTGGTAAAAGAAGTCTATTATGAAGGTTTTTATTTAAGCCAAAGTAGGCTCGGTAGATACTCCATCAGAACACACTCGTCTTTTAGCATAAAAATATGTGAGTCCTCGTTTTATTTGGTTGTATGTCAACATTTTTTGATCCTTTACTACAAATCCTCGATTTTTACCCATAAACGACTTTTTTGTGTTCAATACATTTAGATAACTGTCTTTGTTCAATTGATTAATTCGTTTGTTCAAACCTTTTGAGCTAAACTTGTTTCCTTTTTCTCCCCAGCAGTAATAGGATTTAGAGTTAAGTGCAACAATTCCATCTCCGGTAAATTCCTCTTTAAACAGCCCAGGTGTTCTTTTTCCGTGTTTTAGTACTTTTTCACAACAGTCTTGCATGCTCCATTCTAAACCCATTGTTTTGATTCTTAAAAACTCATCCCTATGTTTGTCACAGTATGGGCGTGGAAACCAATCACCATATCCATTGTAAAACTCTTTTTTCATACTTGGTTTTACCAGTGTTTCTAATGTTCCGCTCAACGCCATGTATGCGCTATCTGTATCCATTTCAACATATTGGAAATCACTTCTGTCAATATATCTATAAATAAAAAGTTTGTTTCGATTTCAATTATTTGGAAGTTTTACTTACTTACACATAATAATGGTAGGGAATTAGGTTTCACTTACTTATCCATAAAGTCGTAGTAAAACTGTAGCATTCTCAGTTTAGCATACTGTAGCACGGAGAAACCCAAGTGTACTGGAACATTCATAGTTAGCTGAAATGATGGTGATACTGATTAGCAAAGTAAACTTGTGGAATATAAATTTTGAATTGCAAAATAATTGTTTTAAAACTTACTAGCTTTTTACAGGTTACGATTTCATAAAAATCATCTGCTATCTCTTCCATGGCGATAAATTTGTTTCCTCTGATACGAAATGAAGCTTTTCTGGCGCCTTCGATGAACTTGATGGTGGTATGTTTTTCTTTATCAGTGATTGTTTTTCCATAAGCAGCATTTCCTACCAACTTGCTAGTAGTAGCGAGTAATTCTTGACTAGGGTCTGCATCTCCCATTCTCCTAGCGTCTGAAACCGATGTTCCAAAAGCTTCAAAAGCTTTTCTAGGAATATATTCTATTAGCTGATAAACTTTGGTGACTTTCAATCCTTGTTTCAAGTACCATTTCAACAAAGGACTCATTAGCAATATCTTATCTCCGTACATACTTCCAACTAATGAGCGTTGAGGAGTCTTTAAAAACCCTTCGGCTTCAGCAAAGACTTTCATTTCATCGCTCAAGTGTTCTCTGGTTAACATCGTATTTTTAAAAATCGGAGGCATTTCGGAGAACTTTTCTTCCTCTTCCTCAGGAACTTCGATGTCACATTCAACAAATCCGAAGAATTCTTCTGATTGAACTCTCTCCAACACTTCTTCTTGATTCAGCTTTTTTTCAAGTATTTTAGGGTAGAAAGAATTGTAAAACGTGTTGACAAATTTTTGTAAATTTGTATGAGTTTTTACACGCTTCATCCAGTCACACTCCCAAATCGAGATTACAGTGTAACCTAATGCTCGAAGATATTCTTCATTTTCCATCGTAGTTTTAAACAGATTTGCTTTTGATTTTCTTCCAGTAGCTTGAAGCTCTTGTTCTTTAGCGTTGTTATAAGAGCAGTCGTGTCCATGCCAAAAACATCCGTGGAATTGAAAGACATGACGATTTTCAACACAGAAACCATCAACTGGTAATCCTCGCTGTCCGAGAGTAACTTCTCCTCCATTGAGCTGATGTCTGATATTGATTTTTTTTGAGAACATTTGGAACTGTAACCAGCTATGAGCTATCTTGCTAAATTTTACTGGTTCAGCGACAAAGGAGTTTTCGATTTTTCTTCTTCGAGGATAGCCAGTAGGCATTGATTGCATCATACACCATAAATAGAGCGCATTTGCATCAACTCCATAGATTCTATCACAAATCTTTGCTTCTTTTCCCAACCAATGTTCTCTAATTTTAGTTATACCTTTTTCGTGATATCTATGCATCACTAGACTTGGTCCACCAACTATATTTTTCTTTATTAGAGGATAAAGTTCTGCATTGCAGTTGTCAAGCAGACAAATTGGGAGAGTCTGACGAAACGAGTTACCAAGTTCATCAAAATTCAAGTATGTAGAGAGGTATGGAGGGGGTGGTTGAGGTGCTTTGTTAAACATCCATCGAATCGCTAATCCTGGTAAAGATATACCATCTTTTAACATATCAATCCCATGCTCTCTGTAGATTGATCTTTGTCTTTCCAACGCTTGAACAAATGGTTTTACATCCAAGTTGTTGTACCATTTTAAAAAATCCCTCATTGTCTTCATGTCGTTATTTTTCCATGCTTCTTGACAAATTATGTACTCTTCTTCACTGATATTCTTTTGTTTTAAAGAACTGTAAAAAGCTTCTCTTGGAGGTAGATGTTCTTGATTAAGTTGTTCCAAGTCTTTCATCCATTCATAAGGAAAAAATCCTTTTCCGGCTTCACATTTGTATGCTTTGAGATACATTTCATAGCTATATCCAGGAGCAATGAAGTTTGTGCAATCTAAAAACAAAAAAGATCCTATTCCGATAACGGGCATCTTGGTTCCTTTTTTTATAACAAAATCAAAATCTGTGTCGGAGACATCTTTCAATTTTTGAAGCAGTTTTCCTTTCATCACATTGACATCATAAGTCTGTGAATTGAAACCTAGAATAGGGAGTTTTTTCATATAGCTGTACAAATCATCCAGAACTTTTTCAGCTCCTGTTCTACGTCTGAAACGATTTTTTTCAAAATCACTACGAAACTTTTCTTCAGCTTCTTCCAGTCGTTCTAATTCACCTTCTATCTGTTTTATGATTCGCGAAAACTGTTTTTCCAATCGGCTATATGATTCTTCACTAATATCATCCAAGTATTCAATGAACTTTCCAACGCATTCATCATCATCCCCATTATTGACAATACAACGCGGGTTGTTGAAGCCCGGTACGTTTGAACAAATTGAAATACTTAAAAGTTTATGCTCATTCGTGTAAATGGTTGTGTCTGTATCTCGATCTTTTTCGCAATTAGGTAACAAACACTCTATGTCAAATGTTGCAAAAAACGGATAGTATCTCAAGGAATCATCTGACCCGATATCTATCCCGAATTGAACCTTCAGTTTGTCGAATATTGTAGCAGTAGGACTGTATTGCCCTCCAGAAAACTGCATAGTTGTTGCCTCTGAGATTGAACATCTGTGTCTTTTCAGATTCCCCAATCTATCATAACAAGTAGAACAGGTTGGACATCTGTAGGCTTTGACATATCCTTCCAAGTTTGTAATAAGACTGAAGTGATTGATATAAAGATCCAAATATAGATTCTCCTTATAACTGGAGTTTGAATTCCAAATAACTGTTGAAGTCATATCATCATTTAAAGAAAACACTGTTATCTTCAGTTGAAATGCTCGCTCCAAAAGCAATAAATCAGCTTCTGTCACTCCTTTCCCATCACACCTTTTACCACTATCACCATAGATGAAACTATGATATTGTTGTTGGTACTCCTTCACCTCCTTAATTATCGGATCTTTTGCAATTCCACCGTTTTTTTGTAGTTCTTTGTGTAATGCTAGACATCTAAAAAAACAAAGATTGTCGGTAATTCGTTTTCCTTTTGTGTTTTTTAACATGGTTCGTATGTGTCTGTTGTTAAGGAGGTGAGAGGGTAAATGCTCTGGTGGTGATCCAACTTTTCCCATTCCGAGTAGTTTGTAGAAATAAAACGAAATGTTTGTGATCAACATCAATCTCCAAGTCGTATTTGGTCTCCGTCTCAAGCTATTTGTACGATGATCAGTCTCCATAACATCAACAAAGAAGTCATCAAGATCTCCTTCAGTTTCAATCAGTTTAGCTTTTGGATATACAGTAGCATTGTTTGATGATGAGTGAAAGTATCGGAGTTCACCATCATTTTTATTTTCTAGTATACAACCTACACTACAGTTGACTTTTGCTCTCGAGCTCAATTGTCTCCAAACTTTTTTTAGCAATTCTAACACTCTTGAATCATGATAGTCATTTTGGTAGGTATCAGCTTGGTCTCTTGGAATCCCATCCCAAAGTCTTACATTTAAAAGCTCTATGACTTTTCCAGCTCTATGTTTCGTTTTCATAGCTCCCCAATATCTAGCTATCAAATCATCCCATTCTTCATCTTGAAAAGTTGGAGCTGTGCTATCATCAACAATACCTAGGGTTGATGCTCGGGTAGGTCTTTCAATATTTAAATCTTCCATTTCTTCTTCTTGTTCTTCCTCTTGGGCTTCTTCATCTTCTTCTTCTTCTTCTTCTTCTTCTTCATTTTCTATCATTGGATCATTCTCATTTTCTTCAACTATCTCCTCCACAACCGGCTCTATATCTTGAGCTATTATGCTAGTCTTTGGTGGTGAAGGCTCAGCACCAAAGCCTATTTGATTGATTGTTTCATCGGGTAAACGAAAACAAATGAGATTTTCTTCTAACCATTTCCAATTGGGGGAAATTTCAGGGTTTTTTTCTTCTACATTCTCCTCCTGATAATTTAAACTTTGTCTACAATAGAAATGTTAACACATAATAGTTGTTCTATAAAACATTCACATACATTTTACATAAAATGTAACAGAAGAAAAAAATGACTTAAACACTATTATCAATTAATTTTTAAAATGGAATTAGGAAAAAAGACTCAAACATTATTATTAGTTAAGTTTTTAAAAACTTACTGTGTACTATGACATGAATTCCTAACTCCCTCTTTTACATTAATTCTCTGATATTCTGAGTCCTGTCTACAATAAAAAGATAACGCATTATTTTTGCTGATTCATGAGATAGGTATAAGAAAAAAGCAAAAAAATTACTCTACTAATGTTATTAATTTATGATTTTAAAAACTTACTGCTTATCAAAGGCTATTGTATTTTCAGTAGTTGCTGAAACTTGAAAAGTCGAAGGTTTGTCTTGAAAAGCATTTTCAAGTTCCATCTCCATTTCATTTTCATATTCAGTATTGCTTTCATCATTCATGTATTCATTATCAGCGTTTGAAAAACCGATATCATTTTGATTTTTCATGAGCCATTCCCATTCCTTATGTATGTCTACATCAGTATCATCCTCTTCTGTTTCCATAGCACTATAATAACAATAAAATCATTACTTTTTAATAGAAGTGACAATAGCACATAAAAAGGTAAGTTAAATGTCTCAGCTAATATATTTTACCTTGTGAATAAAACTCCTAGTAGTCGGTTGGTATATTATATAGTAGATGTTGAGGCTTCAGTTACTGTTGTTAGAACGAGTGATTTATTATGTGAAAGCATTACTTTTTAAGTAGACAAAAACTTAAGTGAGATAATTAAGGCGGATAATTAAGTCTTAGCTTCAATGAAAATTTTCAAATTCACACAGAAAAACTTTTAATAGTCGTTGGATGTAGTAGTAGATGTTGCTCCTCCGATCACTGTTGTAGAACTGGATGCTTTCTGTGTGAAAACAGTGGCTCTTAAATAGGTAAAGTTGCACTGGTTGAACTCTATGAATACCAACCTTCTTTATAATATAACTATGATTCAGAATTTTGTCCACGCGAAAACCAATGCTTTCGCGGGAATAAATAATTTATTTTCACGCGAATAGAAACTGTTGCTTTCGCGGGAATATAAATTTTATTTTCACGCGGATACAAACCAATGCTTTCGCGGGAATAAAAACTTTATTTTCACGCGAATGGAAACAGTTGTTTTCGCGGGAATAAATACTTTATTTTCACGCGAATGGAAACTGTTGCTTTCGCGGGAGTACAAATTTTATTTTCACGCGGATACAAACCAATGCTTTCGCGGGAATAAAAACTTTATTTTCACGCGAATGGAAACAGTTGTTTTCGCGGGAATAAATATTTTATTTTCACGCGAATGGAAATAGTTGTTTTCGCGGGAATAAATAATTTATTTTCACGCGAATAGAAACTGTTGCTTTCGCGGGAATACAAATTTTATTTTCACGCGGATACAAACCAATGCTTTCGCGGGAATAAATACTTTATTTTCACGCGAATGGAAACGGTTGTTTTCGCGGGAATAAATAATTTATTTTCACGCGAATACAAACTGTTGCTTTCGCGGGAATACAAATTTTATTTTCACGCGGATACAAACCAATGCTTTCGCGGGAATAAAAACTTTATTTTCACGCGAATGGAAACAGTTGTTTTCGCGGGAATAAAGACTTTATTTTCACGCGAATACAAACTGTTGCTTTCGCGGGAATGCAAATTTTATTTTCACGCGGATACAAACCAATGCTTTCGCGTGAAAATAAATTATTTATTCCCGCGAAAACAACGATTTTCATTCGCGTGAAAATAAAATCTTTATTCCCGCGAAAACATTGGATTGTATCCGCGTGAAAATAAAATTTGTATTCCCGCGAAAGCAACAGTTTCTATTCGCGTGAAAATAAAGTCTTTATTCCCGCGAAAGCAAC
>CALYOO010000145.1:0-114110 GCA_945261195.1 Cryptosula pallasiana
GATTGTGGGTCAATCTTTTTAACAGAAGCCTCACTAGCTATGCCGATAATTTTATCCAAGGGTTAAGATTTTTTCTAATTATGACCAATAACGGTGGAGTTAAAAACTTGTATGTTGTTGTAAAGCAAAAATCTTGCAACTAGACCAAGTGATGTATTCTTGATTTTATTTTATTTATCGCACCGATCGGTAAAAAATATCTCTGACCTAACATTATGAGGAAACTTTTTAAGAATGCTGCTCTTGTTTGGCATGAATATCTGCACACAGTCTTGTCACCGGTATTCCGTTTACCCTAGTATAGTGTGTCACCTTTGAATGTGAAGCATAACGGAATATCGCAGACACTATTTAAAACTTGTAATTTTTTTATCAGCTATTGCTTGAAAAAACCACTATAACAGAACTTGGGTTAAATATCGGCATATGAATTGGCCAACTTATTGTATGTTGATTGGCTAAATTAAAAAAATTGATTGCGTTACTTAAACACCTCTATTCCTAGACTCCTGGCCTTAATTTAGACAAATGGTTACGTGTTTGCAGTTTATAAGAGGAATCACTCTTATGATAATCAGCAGAAGTTGGTTTACTCACTGTTTTGTTACAGCTGGTTTATTATTGTGGATTATGTTGATAGACTGCAATTAACAACATACATCAATTAATTTAAACAGTTTCGAATAAATTGGAGCCTGTGTGCTTATTCGGTATCAGGGATTTTTGAAGTTGATTATGGAGATTTCCTTGCTGTTTTAACAGAGCTGAGCTTGCTGTGAGTAGCTAGAAGCTTCACGTTGATGGACTGCTGTGTATGTACAATTTGGGGAACAATAAAATCAGATTAGATTAGGGCAGCAACAGTGGAGACGCTGTTTGACAATCACTGTAAGCAATGTTTAAACAACCTCTGAGTGGTGGTGACTCTCAGGACTGAAGATCTCAGTGGATACCCATAGCCCTGCTAATACACTCTTTGATCAGCTTCGCGGTTCAAAATAGAACTCAAACAGCTATGTATCATCAACCTGCTGTAACAGAAGTTGCAAAACATGCACTGCACACAATAAACATGCCTTAACAGTAACATGAGAGACAACTAGATATTACATTCCCTACTGGCAGCACAGTTAGTAGACCACAGATCATTGTCCCTGTCTCTTGTACTGACTGTCATGTTACTTTGGTTGTTGCTAAAACAATGGTTTGTATATTCCGTTTGTCCACCATCTTCTACCGGAAACAGTATTGAATGTTGTCATTTCTATCTATAGAGAACACAAAAATATAGTGTTTCACTCGCGACTAATGCGACTCCAACAAGGTAAAAATATTATACTCAACTAGTAGAAAGAAATGTGCAACATCGTCCCATTGGTTGTTAACTATGTGATTCTGCAGAAGACTAACTCGCCAATTACAAATTACAAATTCACATTATTTTTACACTTTCCAGACTCGCCATTAAGAGATGAAACCAGTTGGTGCTCAAGTTATAAGTACAGAGAATGCAAGAGGTAAACTATAACAAAAGCACTGGCTAATGAAACTCAAACAACGCTAATTAGCTAGTTAATTCAAGTTTTCTAGTTTGTCTTCTAGCTCCACCTTGAAAATGTCCAATAAATTGGTGCTTTCATTTTCTTGTCAGATATAATTTTTATGGTACATCAAATCAGTTTTATTTTTCATTGGTACAATATGGTAGTACGTTAGCTTCCATAACCACAGGTTTTAAGTCGGGCTCAAAAATGTTTTTCTTTACATCAACTCTTATGCGTTTCATACTCGTTTGTAGGTAGAACAAACTGAATACAGGAAGTAAGAGAATCAGCCCTCCATATGAGATAGCTCTGACTATGGCAAGACTGGTTGGATCTCTTTTGAAGTTAAAATGTTTGTCTGTACAGATAGAGCAAAAACAGGGAATTGGGGTGGTCACAATAAGTGGGAGAGTTACATTAATCGGTTCTACAATGTAATGAAGTGAAGCTCTGAGTTTTACTAACGGTAAGTCTGCAATTGTCTGCTTCAGTAGATATATGAAACTTTTTTCAGTCTCCACTCTTTGAGCCACCATCTTTTAGTCCTAGTTGCATTATCAGCTTTTGATTGGTTGTAGTTAGAGCATGGGTTTGATCAGTTCGTGTAAGAGGAGCAAATATTGGTTGTTTTATATACGTTGTTTTTTGTCAACTTAATAGCTCTGACTTTCTTCACCCATTCTCAAAATTTGGCTTACAGTCTCACTTACAAATCATGATTAAAGTCCACACAAAGTGCATTTTGACAGTGGCCTTCAGCTTTTGCACAAAGAACAAAGAAATTACCTTTTATGCTCCCAGAAAACAACAAGTTGTGAATCATTTGCCTTGTTCTGAATATTAATTCTCAATTCTCCATTTGCCCCGAGTAAGTTATATATAACGTGTAAATATACAAAGCATAGAACAAAACAGTTACACAGTTTAGTATTGAACGGACTGCACCAATGTAAACAGTTTACAACCCTCTGTTACTTTGGGGAAAGAAACGCGTTTTATGTCAAAGATGTGTTTAAAATGCAGTTTGAACAACTTTTTATATGTAGGTACCTAACCAGTGTTCAGACTTCACATCACTAAAACCCTTCTTGTACTCTGCCCAGTCTCTGTTAAAAGGAGATGTTTCCATCATTTATATGATGCTGTATTACTGTGTAACCTTTCCCACCAATGAAATCCCACCATACATTAAATGGAAGAAAGGGTTGAAAGGTTGATCTCATAGACACCAGACTGTCACTGTCCCTGCTCAAAGACATCCTGGCATTCTGTAGCTTATGTGGTGAATTATATGTTGATGATTAGTTACTATTCACAATTGTTTTTTCAGGAGAAATTTAGAAACCATCTTATTTTTCCTGAGTTTTTTTAGACGGAAAGGTACACATTTCCATGCAAAACTAAAAAGATGAAAGATTTCATGCAAGTGTTGTCCTGGGACTTGTGTTACTGAGCTTTGAGTCTTTGCAAAGCAAATGTAGACCTTACGAATATGGAACAATGCTCAGTTGATTTATTTGTAATGCTACGATCTGGCTTATCAATCTTTTAGAATTGTTTACCTTATTGCTCCCTCTCCCATGTGCTTCTGTTATTGTTCACACTTTGTATTGTATCTATAAGCAGAGCAGAACCTGGGTTTATCTGTAAATGATAAAAAGCAATTGTTGAGTGATGAAATAGGTAACTATTAACTTGGTCTTCTGATTTTTGGACTTTCAAGTTTGTGCTTATTAATATGTAGAGCTCTAAAAGTAATCAGGTGAGCACTTTGGGGTCAGTACACGTCGGGAGTTTCAAAATACTGACCTGAATTTGTTTGGGAGCGCAAAAAGTTAAAAAGGCATGACAAACATTTTTCGTATCACCAGGTACAAAACTATGTGGCCTATAACCAACTAACTGTAATTGGCTTTTTTGTACGCCGCAAATGCGAGCAGTTCTTTTTGTTGTTGGATTAGTCTGCATTATCGATTCTGATGGTGTGATATAGCATTGTTGTGATCTCTATCGATAAAATATAGTTGTCAGAAAAGTCTATTCATTGCGGTTACATGTAGAAGGTGCAGGACTGCCCATAGATACATATCATTACTTTACCAGGCATCACAACAAGATGGCATTCAGTACAAACGACAGAGACAATGATTTGTCATCTAGTAATTGTGCTGCTGGTCATAAAGGTAGTAACATGTAGTGACAGCGATTATGTTTGTTTCACTAGCCCTTACTAAGATACAACCCATTACACTACCAGTTGCAACAACATCGAATATAGTACATAGGACAGAGACATGTCCCCGTTGTCTGGTAAATCTTCTGCTAAGGAACCGGGTGATATGTACATAGTAATATTTTATGATATTGCAATATTAAAACTGTTTTAACACTTTCTCACCATTTCGTTTTTTCAAACGATAAATTTTGCTCAAAAGATGCTTCCAAATGATGAACTTGTAGAAATTTAAGTTTTGCTGAAGTGTACTTGAAGCAGTACAGCTACAGTGTTGTGTTGGCCTAGAGAAGGAAAGCTGTCATAATTTGCTTTTTTGATAAAAAAAGAACTGATCAGAACAGTGAAGTATATTATTTGGCAAAATGTAACCTGCTATCAATCATGAACTATAGTTTGCAGTGAATGTGCAAGCCAATTGTTAGCACACTAATCAGTGCATATTTGTATGTTGTCAATACATTTCGAATTCAAGATCCTCAACAAAGTTTTCCAAGCCAGAGCGCAAAAGCATACCCATACATTCTCCTATCTTGAATCAATTAATTGAAATGAAAACTAAGCAAGAATATCAACCCTCTATATTTTATATATAAATAGCAATAAAACTAGTTATTTATTTGGTATATGTTTATACTGTCTCCCTACATACACTATTGCACAATATACATTTATATGATGCGTACAGTTTTACTTATATAGCTTACATTGTACAGCTATTGTTACAGCTGGTTGGTGGTATAAGAACTGTTTCAATGTGGATCTCAACAGAGAACCCTCTTCAGGAATTTATTGGTCGGGCTATTATGCACCACTGAGATCTTCTGTGATGAGAGTCACCAGAGGATAGAGTATATCTATTACAGGAAGTGATGTCGATAACTGTTTTCAAACAAATATTTCACAAGTCAATAAAACACAACGTTAACTTTGGGAGAATAATTTAAAAAAAAACCCAAAATGGCATGTCCTTGTTTGCTATATAATATGCGTAGAACACGTGCATGATATGTGTATGACGGGTGTATGACAGGTGTATGACAGGTTTATGACATGTGTATATATAGCTCATGTTGTACAACTATTGTTACAGCTGGTTGGTGGTATAAGGACTGTTCCTATGTGGATCTCAACGGAGAACCCTCCAGAGGAATGTTATGGGGAGGCTATAGGCTACCACTGAGATCTTCAGTCATGAAAGTCACCAGAGAATAGAATATATCTATTACAGGATATGATGTCAATAACTGTAATCAGAAAACATTTGAATCCACTGAATAAAACACAACGTTAACTTTGGGAGGAGAATTTAAAAATAGCCCAAAATGGCATGTGCTTGTTTTCTATATAACTTGTGTAGAACACGTGCCTGATATGTGCATGACAGGTGTATGCCAGGTGTATGATAGGTGTATGACATGTGTATGACATGTGTATGACCGGTGTATGACAATGCCATTGTAATACATTAAGTATGTGTAATTGCTATATGTAACAGCACCACAGGTCCTAATATGTTCTATCATCCATTCACAAAACTGTCCAATCTGAAGAATTGGTTATTCAATTCACATTACCTTTAGCTTGTTGCACAACTTAGATATAAATAATAGAGAGCTTAGATAGTTATCAAAAGTCTATGATGGAGAAAATTAAATTATTGTCATGGGTAAGCTTGCTACCCTCCAGTTTGGTGTACTGGTTCTGCCTTTGTTGTGGTAACTTGGTAGCGTTTGACGATATCTCAGTCGTATGTAAGTGACAGTTTTGAAGCCTGCTCGAAAATCGAAAACGTTTTTGGGTTTGTCTTTTCAGATGAGATGTCGAACATTTTTGTTGATGATCTACAAACTTTTATATCCGGAAGCCTCACGACAACGTTATATAAAAATGGTTTTGTCCAATAAACCAGTACGGCTACTATTGGAGGTGACACATGACCGCAGGAAAAAAAAGAACAACCTGAACTTTAAGAAAGTCGTAACCAATCACCTCATTATTCTTGTTTTTAACTCTGCTTGACGTATAGTGTCTGCTATTTCATCGTCATCATCAATTTTTTCATCCATTTTAAGATTTTTTAACGCAAAAACAAAGATTTTAGTTGCTTAAAGTTTTTGATATATTATAATGTGTTTTTTGCCGGAAACTTTTTTTATGGTATAAATTGTTTTTCTTGCCAAGAAATATTTTTATTTGTGCGACTTTTCTTATGTATTAGAATGTGTTTTTGCCAGAATAACAACAATGACTAAAGAATCAACATCTACTGCAACTACTAGGACACTCAACAACAAGTTAAGATAAAATAAATAACTATTTTACATCAGTTGAAGAACTCAACTAATTGCACTGTAGAAAAGGTGTATTCCTAGAGCCTCGCAGATTTGATCTTAAGACTGCAGAGTTTTTGGTATTGGAAAAATTGATATTTTTGTCAGAAAGACAACAGGTGAGTTCTAATTCTTTATTATTAAGTGTACTTAACTGACTTGCCCTGTAGAGAAGGTGTATTCCTAGACCCTAACTGATTTGCTCTCAAAACTGCAGAGTCTTTGGCGTTGAAAGAGTTGTCTTTTGTCAGAAAAACAGCAACTGGGTTCTAATTATTTATTGTTAACTGTACTTTGGTACTTTGCGCTGTGGAGAAGATGTAATCCTACAGCCTAGTTGGGTGTCTCTCAAAACTATAAAGTCTTTGGCATTGACAAAGTTTTCTTTTTTTGTCAGAGAGCTAGCAGCCAGGTTCTAATAGATTTTTATCAATTGTATTTAGCTAGCTCGCACTGTGGAAAAGGTGTACTCCTTGAATCATTTTAGTTGGCTATCGAGACTGTGCGGTCATTCTCATTGATAAATGCAAAATTTATCCAAGAGTATAATAGGTTATATTTATTATTGCTTGCTATTCATAATTAAGATTGCTAAAGACTACTAATTAATTATTATCATCATTTAATTTTCATAGTTACTATCATTTACAATTTGTTTTTTCTTTTCATTTCATTTCAATATGACCTCAACAACCTCTAAATTGCTATATCTAAAGGGCAATGATGATAATACCAAAAAAGTCAATTGAGCTAGTCACCTTTCAAGCTATTATCTTCTGTCCCACAAAACAGATGTTGAACATGGCTGTCAACTATATGATGAAACATCTGATCTTCAATACACGCGGAATCCGTGTCAACGAGATGATGAAATGGATTTATTATTAGAGACATTTCTGTCAATTTTCATACTATCCTATATATTTCAAACATTTTAGATGTCAGTAGCCATTTAAAATAAATTAAAAGTCAGCTCGGGATGAAACTTATTTTAAGAATTTAACTCAACATAAATGGAAGGAAAATCATTGGTACGCTTTCAATCCCCAAATCATTTGATATTTACAGATAATAGTGAAACAGAAATGTCTGTACCTTCACTTGAATTGCTTGTTGAAGTAATCAATAAATATCTGCCATAATATTATGTCTTTATTTTATACGTTGTACATTGCATATCCGTATAAAACCTATACCCTAATAAGATAACTATATATATAACCCTAACAGCGATCAAACAATCAAAACCGTGGTACAAACCCCAATATAAACAACCCCTGCACAATAAATACTTGGATAATGAATAATCATATGCAGCATTCCAAACACTAACTAACTGACTGGTGCACACAAAAGGGCACCTTAAAACGATTTTCATGGCACCGGGTGTGCTCAAAAAAGCATTTTGGAACAAGGAGAATTTGATTGTCCTTAGACACCATAATGCAAATCTGCTCCCATTATACTACTGACACCTGAAACACCAAAAAGTCAAAAATATGTCTGATTAGCGTTTAGCAACCAGCGTTGTCAAAAAATGTTTAACTTTGAGAGGTTGAGAAAGATGTAAAAAATAGATACTGATGATGGCATAATATTGCGCAATAACCAAATTTTTTGGAAAATCGTTTTAGTTCATTTAATTTTAAAACTGTAAGGTTATCACATGATGAGTAAATTATTTTTATTTTGCTCTTTATAAATACATAACAATAGTAAATTACGTATCTTTAGACTGGTAGTTTTAGAACTACTCTATCACTTGCAAGTTATTATAGGCTCGTTCATGATTGGCTGGTAAACCTCGTTGTACATCTGCACTATCAGTATTATATGAAATAAATAACTTCGGTTTGTTACAACCAACTAGTAAGTCTAGCGCTTTCCGGAAAAATGATAAAGCATTATAAGACTTCAAGTCGTACAGATAAACCTATGAGAAACAGCATATTTGCTGTGTTTGTTCGCTATCTGCAATGAAATTGACGCCAACAGCATGTGAATAGACATATGTAGACTTAGTTTGTAACAGGGCAATCGGATGTGACTGGTTTTTGTACCATGACGTATTATTAACTGGCTTTTATTTCGTCTCTGATGTAGCTAAGGAGAAACAAATACCATGTGGTCATGTTGTTATTGCTTTAACCAATCACATTCCTTCATTACCTACTCATTCAAGAGAATGATATAAAAGCTGTCGTAGACGCCCATCACTTCATTGGTGCTCACTGCATTCTTCAATATGAGGGTTTTACTGTTTGCAGCGCTGTCTTTTTCTGTAGCTGGTCTGGTTTCAGCTTTGACTCTTGGTTATGAAAATGCTGACCAAGAGTTGAGAATTTTTCGGCATCGAGTCATCCTTCTTGACAAGCTTTTAAAACTTGAATGTCCAAATTATATTGCAAAACGTGAAACAGCGACCTTGTCAGCAATTCAAACACACCTTGGCGTGGAGAAACATCTTTTCAATGCTCTGGTTCAGAGATTGATAGAGTGTAGGGCTAAGAAAGCGAAAAAGACACAAAAACCGACCTCAGCAATAAAAACCAAATTACCAACAACGACCACTACACCGCCCACAACTACAGTGCCCACCACTACAGTGCCCACCACTACAGTGCCCACCACTACACCACCCACCACTACACCACCCACCACTACAGCCATTACACAGTTTAGAGGTAAGTATCACTTAGGGACTTCAGTTATACTCAGTATTGTGCATTTGCCATTTATTTTCCAGCTATATACTTCCATCAATAATAAAAAATTCAAGCTATCCTTCAGATCTTAAATATTTCTTTGAATTCATCCCTTTTGTTGAAAATCTAAGTAAAATTCAGCTTATTCTAAAAATTTTATCATAATAATTTAACTTGTAGAATACACTACTTTTAGACATTTCACATGATTGTTGATTATCTCCGTGTTCCATTGAAAATTAAAAAAAATTCCTTTGATATTGAAGAGGTGATTTAAAAGAAATTCAGATAAGTAACACAGTTAAACTCACTGCATTGTGTATGATAGAAGTATCTTATTTAAAATTGTTTAGACAAAACTACCAAATGATTACACATGACATATACATTTACAGTTGAATGTGATTTTTTGTAAACAAACTCGTAGCTGATAATAAAAGTCTGATCGATTGAACTCTTGAGAAATAAAAGTTATATTTTCATTTGAGAATAAGTAAATATCTGTAAACTATGAAATGTTGAAGATTCCAAAAGTAACCTGCTGAGGTGTCCGCTGCTTATTTGTAAATGAAAGTTCCACATTTTTATTAAAATGATCTCGCAAAGAAGTTGATTTTGTCTGGGCAATGCCAATTAAAAGTAACATTTTTTTAGAGTTTTAGTAGGTAGAACATTAGTCATCAAAACTTTCCTCCACCGACATATTTTCTTTCAATTTTTGTCAGAATTGGAACAAGTCAAATGTTTAAAAATAAGTCCTTGCGACCATTTTTGTCAATACTTTTATTTGATTGCATTATTCTTGTTGTGTTGCTAGTATCAGGGATAGGCGTGTATAAATATAAAAATATTCATAATTACAGTAAAAAATTATGACACCAAAACATGTGAATGAAACATGATGACTCCGACTCTTTTTTCCAATTGTTTTATGTTAAGTCTGTCAATCTGTACCATTTCTTGAAAGTAGCCAAATTTTATCTTCAGTATTTTACTCCAAATAAAACCCATATTTCACAGTTTTTATAGTGCAGTGGCTTAATATTAATAGGAATGTGTGTAGCAATATCCTTTAATATCTCTTTTTGCTATGGACTTGCTGCAAGAATCTTCATTCATAGATCTATCAGATAGTAGCACCTATTTTTTATTCTTTTCTGTTGCACTTTAGCCCTTACTATTTTTTTCTGTGACCAGACATTTGCGAAAAGCTACGAGAAGCTACAAAAAGATGATGCAAATAAATGGATAATTTTGCCTCAGAAAAAGATATCCTATTCTGGTGATGAAATTGGCTATTTGGTTGAACTGGTACTTTCACTAATTATTGGTTAATTTCCACACGGTGCTCGTTAATGCTTCCCACATGTTGTTTTCTTCAACAGACTAAGTAAATGTTGGTTAAAAATTTGTGTGCTAAAACTGTTTTGATCACCATAATTGTATATTGTTTTGGAATCTTAAAAAAATGTTAGGATTTTTCACAAGCGTTTAATAATATGATACAGCAGTTTTCTATCCTTGTCTCATTGCTCTGGCAACTGAACAGTTTTCTATGTAACTCTTATTACCACCAAGTGGCAGCATTTGATGCTAAATGGTAACAACTATAAATATGAGGAGCAAGCAATAAACTTTGTGAATGTATAATTGGAATTGCTAAAACATTTGGAAATCATTGGGACATTTTTTATGATAAATTATTTTTGTATCTTATTGGTCAACTGTTTTATTGGAAAGTTTAAAATTTTATTCACCAATTCATAGTGATACAAGTAGAGCTCTTTAATCCATAAACTTTGATTTTAACTAAAAAAAAATTGAATGTTTGTTTCAGCTGTTTTGCAAATCTCTGTTACAGACTGTCAGGATGCCTTTGAGCATGGACAGCGACAGTCTGGTGTTTATGAGATCAACCTTCCAACCCTTCCACCATTTAATGTATGGTGTGATTTAATTGGTGGGAAAGGTTACACAGTAATACAGCGTCATATAAATGATGGAAACATCTCCTTTAACAGAGACTGGGCAGAGTACAAGAAGGGTTTTGGTGATGTGAAGTCTGAACACTGGCTAGGTAAGTGGTACATAAAATGTTGTGACATTTAATTTAAGCGAATTCTAAACAGGCGGCATCCTATTTACTGGTTTTCCCCTTTCACAGCAATAAGCTCTATATAATAAGAAAGGGTGGTTTTGTACACTTTTCAATTTTGTATAAATTGCTACGCTCATGCGACAAAATAAATATTATAAATTACTAAAAGTTTTCAATTTGCTAGATGGTGGGAGCTTTGGTGGTAAGTTCACCTGATTCAATTTCACAAACAGATGAACAAGGAATCAAAAGGAGCTTTGTGTAGGATGTCATGATAATTATTAAGTGATACCTTAGTACAACTCATAAAGACATTTGAGAGCTTTCCATTTTTCCAATAAAAAAAAAACTTGTTGGAGTTTCTCGTTCGGTCATAGGCACATGGTGAATGTAAGAACAAGTGTTTGCTCCTCTTACAGGAAATGATAAAATCCATGCTTTAACTACAACCAATCAGAAGCTGAACATAAAACTTGTGCAAAAAGATGGCAGCCCACTGAGTGGAGATTGGAGCAAGTTTTATGTCGCTGATGAGACTGACAATTACAGACTTACCGTAAGTATAAAGCAGTTGAGCTACAGTGTTAAACTCATAAAAGTGAGGTAATTCTGTGTTTTAATGGCATTGGTGACAAGAAACTTTGTATCAATATTTCTTTGCTCCTTTATTGCTTTCAAATCAGAACATAAATTCTTTAGGAACCGTTGTTAACTATAAAATGGTAAGAGTGGATGTAAAGGGGGATGTTGTTTGAACCTAACTGAAACTTCTAACCACGAAACGCTGATGTACTATCTTATTGCAATAATGAAAAAAAATGAATTCAGTGTACCGCAAGAGTATCATCTGACAAAGAAATGGAGACAAACCTTTTCTTGTTTGTTAAATTGAAAGTGGAGTTAAAGGTACTGTATCACAAGTTTTGTGCTGAACTAAACTTGTTTTATTTATTTCTAGTGATTTTTGTTATCAAAAAAGTTGATCTGGACTTGTGCTCTCGCTAATTCCATCTACAGTGTAATTGCAATTAGATGCTGACTTGTGCCAGACTTTTTTCAGTATGCAACTACTAGCATGAGACCGTCAAGCTGGATTGTTCTGCTTGCGTGGAAAGGGAGCATCCCAGTAATAGTAACTGTGCAGAGACGTTCAAGACCATAAAAAAATAGGTTTGCAAGTTTTTTTTTATTTTTCTGAAGGTGTTTTTGTTGAGTCGGTATTCTAATTTATTGTTTATAGGTTTGCTATTACGTCCACGCTGGCATTTGCGGGATAAGTTGCATGGCCAAAGTCTCAAAAACTAAAGCAATCACACAGTTAAAATAATTTATTTTTCCATCAAGGAATATCAAAACCTTTGAGTTTTCATTGTTTAGAATTTTTTCGGTGTTTTTCAACCAATGTTATAATTAAAGACATCAATGATTTTCAGATCTGAAATGCACGTTATTTGACTGAAACAAAATCAGACATTACAGATTGTAATTTAATGATAATCTTCAAACACTATAAAAAAACTAAATAGGGGCTAGTTTATGATTATTTTTAGTATTTGGGTTGAGACTATTTAGCATTCTTTGACACTAAAGATAAGACAACTCCGACTAGTAGATTGCAAATGAAATCCTTTACTGTTCACTTCTAGGGCCAAGCTACATAAACTGAAGCAGTTAGTTACTTTGTGTATGTCCATGTTTAATTGCTCCCTATCCCATGTTCTTTTGTTATTGTTCACACTTTGTATTGTTTCTATAAGCGGAGCAGAACCTGGTTTTATCTGTAAACAAGTCCTTTGGGCTTGGTGTGCGACGCAAGTCTCATTGTAGTATTTGCTCGAGTTGTTTGTAATATGGTTATTCTCGATATGGATGCACCGTGTGCATGACCTCTGCTGGTGAAATCATGTTTGGGAATTCCATCAGGAGTCAAGCTCACTTGTATTGAGGAGACAACTCCAGGTCCAGGAACCAATCCCAATGCGTTGTAGCCCGAGTTCTAACACCCGTCGGGTGGGGCGGGGTGGTTCAGGTTCCCACCCCGCCTCAGTTTGGAAATTGAGGGCTTGAGGCTGCGGCCCCGCCAGCATGGCCCGAATTCCAACACCTGCCGGTTGGGGCAGGGCGGGACAAGTACCCATCCCACCCTGGGTGGGGAAACCGAGGACCTGAGGCTCCGGCCCCGCCCCGGCAGCGACGTCAGGGGACCAGCTTCGGGGGCCCCGGGACCACCTGGGGCCGAGATCCAAATCGCCAGCATTGTATCATGTATAGCTGCCGTTTGACCTTTTGACCACATTTCCTACCGGCAGTGTGACACCCGTTTCCTACCGGAATTGGGCGACGCCCGTGATGAACGAACGGACGGATACCCCTTCGTCTTTTGTAATATGATGATAGTAAAAGGTAACTGTTGAATGATGAAACATGTAACTTTTAACTCGGTACTCTGATCTTTGGATTTTCAAGTTTATGCTAGTTAATATGCAGAGCTCTGAAAGTAATCATGTGAGCTCTTTCGGCCCAGGACCATTCAACAGTTTCAAAATACCAACCTGAATTTGTTTAGATGCATGACAAAACATGATAAAACAATTTCCGTATCACCAGATACAAAACTAAGTGGCCTACAACCAGTTAACTGTAATTGGATTTTTTGTACACTGCAAACGGGAGCAGTTATTTTTGTTGTTGGATTAGCATGTATTATGGATTCTGATGGTGTGATATAGCATTGTTGTGATCTCTATTGATAGAATATAGTTGTCAGAAGAATTTATTCATTGCGGTTACAGGTAGAAGGTGCAGGACTGCCTGGAGATATATACCATTCCTTTACCAGTGACCACAACAAGATGGCATTCAGTACAAAGGACAGAGACAATGATCCGACGTCTCGTTATAATTGTGCTGCGGATCAAAAAGGTAGTAACATGTTGTGATAGAAATTCTGTTTGTTTCACTGGCGCCTAGTAAGATACAAACCATTACATTACCAGTTACCACAAGAACGTGGTATTTAGTACAAAGGACATGTCCCCGTTGTCTGGTAAATGCGCTGCCAAGGAACTGGGTAATATGTACGTAATTATCTTTTATGCTATTGCCATATTAAAACTGTTTTAACACTTTCCCACCATTTTGTATTTTCAACTGATAACTTTTGCTCAAAAGATGCTTCCAAACGATGAACTAATAGAAACATAAGTTTTGCTGAAGTGTACCTGAATCAGTACAGCTACAGTGCTGTCTGGGCCTAGAGAAGGAAAGCTGTCATAATTTGCTTTTTTGATAAACAATAAAATGATAAGAACAGTGAAGTATATTATGTGGCAGAATGTAGCCTGTTATCAATCATGAACTATAATTTGCAGTGAATGTGCGAGCCAATTGTTAGCATACCAACCAGTGCATATTCGTATGTTGTCAATGCGATTTCCAATTCAAAATCTTGAACAAAGTTTTCCAAGCCAGAGCTCATAAGTATACCCATACACTTTCTTATCTTGAATCCTTTAATTGAAATGAAAACTAAGCAAGAATATAAACCCTCTAGAATTTATATATAAATAGCTATAAAACTAGTTATTTATTTGGTATATGTTTATACTGTCTCCCTACATACACTATTGCACCATATACATGTCATGTTATATATATCATGTTATATGATGCATATGGTTTTATATATAGCTCATGTTGTACAACTATTGTTACAGCTGGTTGGTGGTATAAGGCTTGTTCCAATCTGGATCTCAACAGAGAAATCTCTCCAGGAATGTATTGGCTTGGTTATGATCGACCACTGAGATCTTCTGTGATGAGAGTCACCAGAGGATAGAGTATATCTATTACAGGAAGTGATGTCAATAACTGTAATCAAACAAATATTTCACCAGTCAATAAAACACAACGTTAACTTTGGGAGAATAATTTAAAAAAAACCCAAAATGGCATGTCCTTGTTTGCTATATAATATGCGTAGAACACGTGCATGATATGCGATGACAGGTGCATGAAAGGTGTATGACAGGTGTATGACAGGTGTATGACAGATGTATGACAGGTTTATGACAGGTGTATGACCGATGTATGACAATGCCATTTAATGTATTAAGTACAAGTAACTGCTATTTGTAACTGCACTACAGGTCCCAATATGTTCTATCATCCACTCACACAACTCTCCAATCTAAATTGGTTATTCAATTCACATTATCTTTAGGTTGCTGCACAACATAGATATAAATAATAGAGAGCTTACATAGTTATCAAAAGTCTATGATGGCGAAAGTAAATTATTGTCATGGGTACGCTTGCTATCCTCAGGTTTCTTTTACTGTTTCTGCCTTTTTTGTGGTAACTCGGTAGCGTTTGACGATATCTCAGTAGTATGTAAGTGACAGTTTTGAAGCCAGCTCAAAAACCGAAAACTTTTTTGGATTTTTCTTTTCAGATGAGATGTCAAGCATTTCTGTTTATGATCTACGAATTTTTATATCTGGATGCCTCCCGACAACATTATATAAAATGGTTTTGTCAAATAAACTAGCACGGCTGCTATTCAAGGTGACACATGACTGCCGGAAAATAAAAAACAGCGTGCGCTTTAGAAAAGACGTAACCAATTACCTCATTATTCTTGCTTTGAACTCTGCTTGAAGTATCATGTATGTTATTTCATCGTCAGTCATTTTTTGATAGCCATTTATGTTGTACATTTCAGCGTAGTGACTTGGCATTATTTGCTAAAGTTTGTTAAATTAAGGATAGAAGCATTGACTGACGAGTACTAACTGTAACTAATCAGTGATCACATACCTTCTACGCAGAACGTTTTACTGCAGAGGGTTGTTGATAGGCAATATAGGTTTAACACGTTTGTTAAAAAAGATCTAAAAAACGTTTCAGAATAAAAGCGTGTGACATTTGAAAGCCATCTGACAAAACTTGTTAACATATTTTAGGTAAAGATTAGATTAAAAAGATGACGGCAGGGTTTACCGTTGCTATAAGGCTAACTTGGTTATTTTTATGGACCGCAGCTATGCATGTCAAGGATAAACCTAGCTATTATTTGGACAATGAATCATTAGTTTGCGGGCAGTGAGCGAGGCTAAATTGCTTTTTAGTTTGTATCGACACGTGTTAACCGGTTGTATATCTAAGCCAACATAAGGAGCGTATGCTGAATGTAACCCGCTCAGCGTTTTAATGTTGTCAGGGCGATGTTATCAAGGAAATAGTTTTTTGCTACATAATTCCACACAACAGTTCTTGGATATGCACGGTTACCACAGTACAAGGGAGTTTATGCAAAGCTATAAGGGAACTGGCGGGTGAAAAGCACAATATAAGATAATTTGCATACACAGTGTGCAGGGTGAATTCTCTCTGACACTTGACAAATGTGGTAGAGTGGAGCTGGACCATCAACCATTGCCAGCAGCACCATTGCAGTGTCTTGGCAGTAGTATGATAGGAGCAAATCTCTAACATATTTTTTTACAATTTTCAAGTTTTACAATTAGCAGATTGATAATTGGGGTTTTGGTTTAGATTTTTTGCCCTAGGACTTTTTGGTAGGATTTTTCTCCTCCTACGACATTTTTGAAGATGTCTGGAATGAATAGCCTCATCGGTTTGTGATGTTTGGTAAGAATAAATGAGCGCTTACATATTTAGCGGACAGAGCAAAAATAGTGGACACAAATATAAAAATGAGAACCCAGCCGTACTGGTGAGATTATGGTATCTCTCATGGCAAATGGACTTGACTCACAGTGAGGATCCTACATAACATCCTGCGGAAACTTATCTGCAATCGACAACGGAGGGTGTATACACTTGGTTTTAGTGGTTTGCAAATACATCAGGTTGGGTTGTGCCATATATAAGATCTTGCGACGCAAAATATTCAGCTAGCCAATATTGTTTACAGTAATTTATCCACAACACCGCAGGGCGTCTAGTCTGATAAAAACTCAGCCTCCAAGGGGTGGGGCTTGACTTCCCACTAGATGGCTAATGCAATGTCATTAGCCTGTGTCCCTGCCTAGTGCACTCAGTTGTATCAGACGATGTATGCGTTTCTAATTTTGTGTCCTTGTTTGTTTGCAAAGTGTTACCGTCTACTAGCTTTACATTGGTGACTTTTATTTCCAAGCAGTTCATTTAACTTTTGGATGAAAAAGAGAAGAAAACTCCACATAAGTTTATTAATGACTTTATTTATAATAATATCGTGTATCTGTAGTATCAGGCGGTTACAAAAGCAGTAGCGGCAATACTACAGAATAACTTTTATTAGGCTACACATAATATGAAGATATCTACTTTCTTGGAAAACATGACATCTGTGTGACAGAAATAATTGATGACATTACATAACGTTAAAAATAACGATTTATTGTAATAGTATTATTGACAAATATCCTAATCATGTGCATTAATAGTAATATTTTAAACAAATTGATCACCATGACAATATGAAAGCATATTCACTTCGCTCAATAATAGAAAATAGACTACTTCATTTATAAACACATGCTATTAATAAATTTACATGGAGTTGCCTTCTCTTTTCCATCCAAATTCTAAATGAACTGCTTTGAAATAAACGTCACCCATTACATTAGTCATAACTAACTATTGTTGTAGATCAAATTGAGGTACTGAAACACCTCAGTGGCTTTTTATGTAAGCCTCCCTTGTCCCATTGATAGTCAATTGCAGTCCATTGTAGTGTTTGTAGTTATAATTTCAAATCATTTAATCAGTCAATAATAGCTAACTATCCTTCCATCCAAATGGTTTTAGCTCTTTTTAAGTACTGTATCACTATAGGGGGCCCAAACTGTTAAAATCAACTTGCCGACCCCGCCCCCTCCCCCTCACCCGTTCACAATGTTTATGAAAATCTCTTCTCAGGAATTGATATCAGGAGTAACAATACAATTTCCTTAACAATATCATTAAGTTTTTAGTTACATCTTCATTTACTGCTATATCTATATTTATTGTTTGCCATTTATTGTGCGCGCATATCAATACTGTTTATAATTCGATATACTTTTCTTAGCCTTTCTACAATGAATTATACAAGTTTTACTGTAATATGGCATACAGTTTTATTGTTTATCGGAGTAAAATTTTAGTAGACCAAATCACTAAAGAACTATTTTTAGTATTTAGTTAGTTGTTTGTATGGTTGCATAATTGGTAGAAATTCGGTGCTCAAATAGTTAATGAGGTCATTCACCGGGCTTTTCTAGTTTTTTGCCTTGATGCATCATCAGTAGCTGTTAAATGGCCGTTGTTAATTTTGTGCTTCCGTAGATCATCTGTTTTCTTCGCTCAACATAGCTCAATCCTCTGCTTCTTCCTGTAGGTAGGAGATTATGCAGTTGAAAACGAGAACAAGAAGTGACCCCATGAACTTTTGACGTAGTTACAAAATGGCCTCACCTTTAAATACAGTAGATGCAAGTAGCTCTGTGGTGGCATTGGTCTGTTGTGATTCATAAAGGTGTGCAATAACTCAATGATAGCAGGCTCATTTAATAACAAATAGAAATCAATAGATCGCTTATATATAAGACTTTTGTTAGCATATTCTTTGATCACTTGGTTTGATTCACGTGCTGACTTTTTTTTTGCATTGTGTTCCATTGAAACGTATGGGGAACTCCCCACACAAAGTGTTCTTGTTTGCAATTTTGTTCAAAAGGCTTTTTACAGCGCTACATGTGAGCAGTGGTTGCTGATAGAGGTGGGTAGTGAGATGTTTGATACCAACTAACTCTTATACAAAGTACACAAGATGTCATTGAGATTGGCAGGTTATAGTCTGTTACTTCTACTAGCTGGAGGTCTTTTGATTTACTCGACTGGTGAGTTAAAACTGTGCCTTATTTCTGTATTTGACTGACTCACTGCACTTTAGAATAGGTTTAATTGTGTGGGAAATATTAAAAGCAATAACTATTTTGCTGGAGAAACTAACCATGGTGAAAGAGCTAGCATTATGTTAATTTATTTAGGTGCATTTGGCATGGAGTGGACAATTGGACAGAAGCTTCTATTTGCCAAAGAACTCATCATTGAAATCATAACCGCTGTTGAGTATATAGTCGCTAGTTTATTGGCGATCTATATTATTATATCAGTAGTTGTAACTGTTGTACGTCACACTCTTAACTTAATCAAGTCTGCATTTCATCTTTTTATTCATCTGTATTACCTACTAAGGAAGGGTGTGGTCCCCTTTCTGTTCAGTTTTCTGGTCTTATTTTGTGTTGCGAGTTGTTTATTTATATTGTTGCTTTCTATTTTCTGAAATGAAGGAATATTATGTGCTGTTGTACTGTAAACCTGTTTAAGATTTTTTGTATCCGAGATCCTATTCTATGATTATCTTATTTCCAATAAACATGAATATTCATATTATTATGCAAGATGTTCTACTTGCTAAAAGAACTAAATATTTTCTCCAGCATAGAAATTGTAAAACACTAGCCTCACTAGCCATGCCAATAATTTTATCCAAGTGTTAAGAGTTTTTTAAATTTTGACCAAATTTTGACGGTAGAGTTAAAAAATTTTATGATGGTGTAAAGTAAAAATCTGGCAACTACACCGAGTGATGTATTCTGGATTTAATTTTATTTATCGCATTGATTGGTAAAAAATATATTTTGAGCTAGCATTGTATGAGAGCTTTTTGAGTAATGCTGCTCTTGTTTGGCATGAATATCCACACACAGTCTCATCACCGGTGTTCCCTTTATCCTGGTATCGCGTGCCACCTTTGAATGTGAAGCAGAACGGAACATTGTAGAGACTGTTCAAAAAATGGAAGTTTCTTTAACAGCTATTGTTTAAAAAAAATCGTCATAGCAGAATCTGAGTTAAATCTCAATATATGGATTGGCCAATTTCTTTTTAGTTTGAAATGTTTGTCTGTACAGATAGAGCAAAAACAGGGAATTGGGGTGGTCAAAATAAGTGGGAGAGTTACATTAATTGGTTTTACAATGTAATGAAGTGAAGCTCTGAGTCTTACTAACGGTAAGTCTGCAATTGTCTGCTTCGGTAGACATATGAAACTTTTTCCAATCTCCACTCTTCGAGCCACCATCTTTTAGTCCTAGTTGCACTATCAGCTTTTGATTGGTTGCAGTTAGAGCATGGGTTTGATCAGTTCGTGTAAGAGGAGCAAACATTAGTTGTTTCATTTACGTTGTCTGTTCTTTAACTGAAAGTTTTGTTTGAAAAAAGAGCTTTCACCCATTCTCAGAAATCGGCTTACGGTATTACTTAAAAATGATGATAACAGTTCACACGAGGTGCATTTTGACAGGGGCAACCAGCTTTTTACATAGAACAGAGAAATGATCTTTTGAGCTCCGATGATCTAGAAAACAACAAGTTGTGAATCATTTGCCTAGTTCTGATTATGAATTCTCAATTCTCCATTTGCCCCGAGTAAGTTATATATAACGTGCAAATATACAAAGCATAGAACAAAACAGTTACACAGTTTAGTATTGAACGGACTGCACCAATGTAAACAGTTTACAACCCTCTGTTGCTTTGGGGAAAGATACATGTTTTATGTCATACGTGTGTTTAAAATTCAATTTGAGCAAGTTTTTATATGTACGTACCTAACCAGTGTTCAGATCTGACATCACCAAAGCCCGTTTTGTACTCTGCCCAGTCTCTGTTAAAGGAGATGTTTCCATCATTTATATGACGCTGTATTACTGTGTAACCTTTCCCACCAATGAAATCACACCAGACATTAAATGGCGAAAGGGTTGGAAGGTTGATCTCATAGACACCAGACTGTCGCTGTCCCTGCTCAAAAGCAGCCTGACAATCTGTAACACATGTCGTGAATTATATGTTGATGATTTTTTACTATGCACAATTAATTTTTCAGGAGAAGTGTGAAAATATTTCATTTATACTACTCAGTTTTTATAGGCGGAAATGCATACATTTCCAAGTGGATCTGAAAAGATGAAAAATTTTACTCAAGAGTTGTCCTCGCACTTGTGTTACTCAACTTTGAGTCTTTGCAAACCAAATGTAGACATTATGACTATTATAGAGCAATGCTTTGATGAATTATTTGTAATACTATAATCTGGCTCATCAATCTTTCAAGTTTTATAGAAAATTCATTGCTGTAGCTTGATTTAAGATTTTTTCTTTCTCTTGACCAAAGAGTTGACAGTATCAGATCCATGTAACTTGTAGCAAATCATCTTATTACCCTCAAACGAGCAATATTTTGATCAATTTTTGCAGACCTGTGTGTAACTTTGTTATTCGCTCTTTATTCACATCTGATACAACCTCGTATAAGTGAGAAGTGACAATTAAAGGACAATAACGCACTGGAAGCGTCTTTCCAACTTTATCGGGAATTAAAACAATAACATTAATAATTACAGCATACAAAAAAGATAGCTCCGTTTTATCAAAGTTGTATACTTCATAGAAATAACATCCAAGTTTTCAACCAGATTGAGCTCATTTCAGTTTAGAAACAATTGTTACTCTTATTAGCCAAACTTGAAAAACCAATTCAGTTTTGTGAAAGCACATACTCTGCCAATATAAATTCAAAAAATTAAAATCTGCTTTTAGCAATAAAATACTCATTTCTAAAAAATTTCAATCATCAAAACAGCTGATCAGTAACTGCTACTACTATTTTAACCAGTTATTAGCACAGCTTTGGTTGAAACTCCTGGTTTAAAACTATGTCGAATAAGTTGAGAACAACTTGTAATCTGCTTTGATTCAAAATTATGCTACAACTATGCACTTAAGTGGTGAACAGTATTTTCAGCTCAGATGAATATTGCAAAAACTGAGAGAGGCAGCCAATGCACTGCCAATGTCAAAAACTTGAGTTTTTGACATGCTTTCTCACCATGTTTCGATACAGTAAAAAGTTTTGTTTAAGCTTGGTTTTAAAATCTTCTTGCTATTTATCATAATAATGAGTGCAAACCATTAATTTTTGTAATTACTAGGAATAACCAAGACAGCACATAAATGTAGAAACATCTACTTTAAATGGTTAAAATTTGGTTACAAAACCAACATTTACAAAATTTAACTCATTTTAAACAGAATACCTATAATCAGTAAGTATTAATTATGTAATTTATGCTGAAGAAGAACATGATAGGATAATGTAAATAATGTATGTTCAGTTAAAAAAAATGGTAAATTATAGAAAATATCACTTTTCCAAGATCTACAATCGACTCATCGACTTACAGTTTACTAAAAAAATTGGTGAACATTATATTCTAATTGGCTGTCGCTAGGCAAAGCTCTCTGACCACCACAAACTGTATGATTATGGTTATATATCTGCAGTTTTATTTTACATAAAACTGTTTTATTAGTTCGTCGAAGAAGTTTGCATAAAACCTCATCTGCTATAATTCTAGTTTGAGTTCATATTTTAGTAGGTGTATGCTTACAAAATGTTGCAATTTTTTCGGAAATAAACCGGAGAAAATACGCAAGTTTTAACACGCAAGTAGACAGTGGAAAATCTAGCAACTGTTATTTTAAGTTTAAGCATTTAAAAATTTAGAGAGATGTTTATCGCAACTATAGGTGGAAAATTGGCTGCGGATAAAATTAGAATGGAATAAAACTTGGGTTAAAAAATAAGACCAGAATCTTTATGACAGCATGAAAACTGTTCCAACAATATTTTCTAAATTTAGTTGGAACACTACAATAGTCACCAGAAAGTGCCCCCATTTAATATTGTTCAATACTAAAATGAAATCAATTAAATTTAATTCTTTTTGAGAATGCACTGGCATTTAATTTCGCTTCTAGCAAAAGATGCGAATTCAAATAGATATTTTGTATCCGCAGAAGGAAATCTTTTGAAGATTTACTACTGATGGGATGGAAGTACTTAACGAAAAGTAGCATGGCATATATAAAACAGCAAGTACAACTGAAATTTTTAATTTCTAATGCACTACTTACCTCTAAATGTTAGAGCGGCTGTAGTGGTGGCCCCTGTAATGGCTGAGTAATAGATTTTGTAGCTTGCCCATCGCATTGATTTACCCTAGTAAGCAGATACGGTGAGTGAGTTAGTGAGTGCTGCAAGCACTGGTGTGTTGTCCACAGGTAGTGGATTCTGGGAGGGCGCTAGCTGGGCAAGTCCATGCTTGGCTAGTTGATAGCACTTGAGTTGCAGCAGGTGAGCTGCAGAAGAAGATGAGTCAAGATCATAGTAGTTGATTGAGGTCGACTGTACTCTTCTGAACTCTTGTTGTTTACAAACCAGCCTGTGCATGTATATATGTCATTTTAATTCTTTAGTGCCAGCTTGTTTTTAGCCAATCCAATCATGTGTGTGTATTTTGGATTGTATTTTCAATTGCGGACATTCCTATAAATAAAGAGACTTTTTTGCCCAGGGGGCAAATCCGTTTGTGCGCTTGTGAAGGAAACTACTCCTGCAAGCTTTGTGTCTTACAAGTGATAAAGCCATTATAACTTTACCTACCCGTATTGAGTTTGGCAGGTTGCCGGCTTACTTGTTGTTCTCTCAGGCTTGGTTGAACAGGGTGTATATATCTATACACGAGCAATTAGATACAGGAGCCACTGCTACCACCTTCAGTAGCGCTTTCGACCCGGTTCTGCTAATTCGGCTGATATCACCCGTCATCGTACGTGTAGTTGATAAGACAAGCTTATTAAGCTGTTGGACCTTTCTACACGGTTAACCTCTCTCTAGCAGTTGTTGGTAAAGGCATTACAAATACATAAAATCCTTTACAGAGGTGGCAGCGGTAGGATCCTAGTGAACGTTGAGACACTGATAGAGGAGTTACCAATGAGCAAACTCCACCTATAATCCTTCCCCCTCACGCCGTGTATTGCAGAAACTCCCCCCTCCCCCCCCCCCCCCTCCCTTAAAAGCTGTCTGGTAGCAGCCCAACTACCACCCCCACAGACACTGTTACCCCTTTCTCACAGTTCAAAGAGCTATTTCCCCCCCCCCCCTTAAACGGTGCTTATACAGTGTACCTTACAAATCATGCTACCTCTCCCTTTGCCTAACTCCCCACAACTCTCTGTTTCCATGCTGGCGAACAGCCTGCTGATCACAAAGACTATTTTCCTGGTTGATAGCGGCTCAGAGAGCCAGGAGCACTGGACAATTGCCGGCAGGTACAGAGTAGAGTGCGATGGGTGTACAAGTGCCAGAGAGTGGGGAGCGCCGGGTGTACAAGTGGGCGGCCCTAGACAGTATGGCACAGGCACTGCAAAGAGCGCTGCAACCTCATTCCCCCTCGCACCTGCCCGTGTTTCTGTACAGTACTTCAAACTTCCCAAGCTTGACGACCAAGGTGATGTGGAATATTCTATCACACGGTTCCTAGAGGTTGCTGAAACGAATGAGTGGAATGCTCGTACAGCCCTGCTCAGGGAATCACTCGGTGAGGAAGCACTCGAATGTGGCAAACCTAATACCCTGCAAACCGTATTTACAGCACTCTGTCCTCGCTTCGGCCTCACATGCGGTGAGGCCCTGCAAGGAGTAACACACATGAAAAAACACCAAAAATTCCCTCCAAGACCACACTAGTAAGGTGGAGAGACTAGTTTGAGTCGCCTATGAAGATTTGCCAGCCAGACATATGGAAGGCATAGTACTGAAAACATTCTCATCCACCCGTACCTGCAATGGCACCTGTTAGCAGTGGATCCACAGGGCCTTGAAGAAGCAGTTCGTGCTGGAGGCAAGTTCCTTGACATAAAGACGGTCCCTAAGCCAGCCAGAGTTTAAGCTGTAGACTGAGATGAAGAAAAAGAGATACCCTACAAACCTTCCTTGACCCCTTACCGTCATCCTCAGACTGCTGCTGTTGTGTCAGCCACTCCAAGGGAGACAGCTCACTAATAACTACGGCTCAGTGAGCTACTCCCTCCTCCACAGCCAGCAATCGCGTCGGGTGACGCAAGGACTCGATTATTTCAGACGGTACAGAACGTGGCAGTAGAGATGCAGCAGATGAAGCAGTGGCAACAAGTAGTGCACACACCCATTTCAGATGTGCTGGATTGCATCCCTTGTCTTACTGATTAGGACCCAGAGCTTTTGTTCCTTGCATTGTTATTTTCCGGCATTGTCAAAGTAGGAAAGGAATTCGTGATGGGATACATCATCTAGCAGATTGGAGGCTTGAAGAAACGCTTGAAGTGGCATGAGCAGGACGAAGGAGTAGGAATTTGTGAGGTTTGTCGTTTAAATCATTCTCTTGAGTAGAACAATTCCATATTTTTGTGAGACGTATACCGTAGCTATTTAAGAATGAATGTAGAGGTCTCCAATCAGTAGCTCCCTATCCATCGTGCATCTGTACTGATGAACCAGATTCTCGCCGGTCACGCTCCATCGAGGATCAGATTAAGAGTATTTGTGACCTCTTTTTGCCAAACATATTGCAATAAAAATAATGAGACCGGCAATAAATTTAATCAATACATGATAATTTTGTTCGGAACTCGTGGATCAACAAAAAGTAGCCCATTGAATGAAAAAATTAATCAATGAGTATTTATTTATATTGCTTGTAGGTCGCAATTAAACTGAACAGTAAATAAATTACAACGAGCTAGTTGATTTTTTGTTTTTATAGGCCGGTTTTATTTCCTTGAAAACTAATTCGAAGTCATTGCAAATTTTCAGAATTTACTAAATTGAAGGGCAGCTTTACAAACTATTGCAGTTTATAGCAAGCCAAACTTTATTATTTTCTTGATTTTTTGAAAGTTGGGAGTTATCTTCTTTATGATATTTTTTTGCGGTAAATTATAACATTTCATTGAATTTTTATGTTCTTCCAAACTAATGTTAGGTTTAATATGCGATGAATTGAACTACGAACACCTATTACTGTTTGTACTTTGTTCAACGAACAGGTCGAGAGTACTCTTATTTACTCAGCTATCCCACGTTTGCGTAACTTATGACGCTCTCCGGTAGGAAATCGTACAGGTGGGCAACATAAAAAAACGCCTTCAGCTGACTCATAGTCTCGCTTACCAACAATTTGTACGCCCTTTTTGGTTTGCTAAAGCTGCTGCGGGCATCGGCAGTGTGGAAAAGCGCTTTTGCAGTCATTGTCTCTTCCATGTAGAGGAAAAGCATTGGAACCATCTGCTCAGCTTTGTTAACAAGCGATCTCACATCAGTGGGAACATCACTATTGATTCGAGTTGTTTTATTTTCTTTTTGCTAGTTGTAGATGATGATGGACATTTTTTTATCACGAAGCTCAACGCTGAGCACATCCATAACTGTTGGCGTGGGTAGTTCACAAATTTGCACTAGTCTTTCACGGATTTGTTGTCGGTGCGTGTTCACGGTGATTAGTAGAGAGGCTCTCCTGTGGGCGAGGGCATTGAAGTTGAGGATGCTGATGTTTTGAAAGGGTATCTTGGCATGGTGGAAGGGTGCATCCTCTTCAACATCCATCACAGTTCTTTTTTGCAAGATGAGTTCTTGCCATCATCCATGGTCATATCGAAATGCTCTTGTCTGTACTCTTCTGAGTCTTCAGCATGGCGTTTTGATGGTTGATATTGTAGAGGGCTGTTGAGAGGTAGATTTTTGCTGCCAGCATCACATTCTTCCATTTCATGGATTGGCAGCGTTGGCGGCGTTGGAGATGCTGATGGAGAAGTAAATTCCTGGATCTCTGGCTGGTCAATCATCAATTGTCTTTTAATAATTTCACTAGCTATGCTAAAAACTGAAAAATACTGGTTACTCATTATTGTTTAACTATAAATTATTAAAGTATAGTTGCCGGTTATAACATAAGTAAAACCCGGCTGTTATCTCTTTGATAAAAAAGTGAACGTGGTCATTGCCAAAGATTTTGCAGCCTTGAGTGCAAACCACCTAGGCTCCATGAGCACACCTTCTCCACAACATGAGCTATCTAATTACAACTCCTTATGAAAAACTAGAACCAGGTTGTTAGCTTTCTGACAAAAAAGGCAATTTTGTCAATGCCAAAAACTTTACAGTCTTGAGAGTAAACAGGTTCGGCTCTAGGATTATCCCTTCTCCACAGCTAGTTACTTGAGTACAACTAATAATAAATAATTAGAGCTCAGCTGTTAGCTTAACAACAAAAAAGAAACTGTGTCAACGCCAAAGACTCTACAGTCATGAGAGTAAATCAGCTAGGCTCTAGGAGTACACCTTCTCTGCAGCGCAAGATACTCAGGTACAGTTAATAATAACTAATTAGAACCCACTTGTTGTCTCTCTGACAAAAGACAATTTTGTCAACGCTAAAGACTCTGCAGTCTTGGCAGTAAACTGGCTGGGCTCTGGGAGTACACCCTCTCCACAGCACAACCAGTTGAGTTTTTCAACTAGTGCAAAGTAATCACTTATTAATTATTACCTTATTGCTTATAGCCCTATTAGTTGCGGCAGATGTTGTTTCTTTATTTACTATTGCTGGAGTTGATGCTTTCTGTATGAAAACAGCAGATCTTAAATAGTAGGAGTTGCACCAACTGACCTAACCCTACAGTCAACAAAAATGCTCTCATGAAAACCTTTATTTATTGTGATGTGTTTTTCGTGCAAAAAAGTTTTAGTTCGGTGAAATTTTTTATGCATTTTAAGATGTTTTAACACAAAAACAAAGATTTTAGTTGCTTAAAGTTTTTGATATATTATAATACATTTTTCGCCTGAAACTTATTTTATGTTATAAAGCGTTTTTCGCACCAAGAAACTTTTTTAGTTGCACGAATTTTATTATGTATTATAATGTGTTTTTGCCAGAAAAACAACAGTGACTAAAGTAGCAACATCTGCTGCAACTATTAGCACTCTCAACAACAAGGTAAGATATAATAAATAATTATTTTACATTAGTTGAAGAACTCAACTAGTTGCACTGTGGATAAGGTGTATTCCTAGAGCCTAGCAGGTTTTCTCATAAAAGTTTTTGGTGTTGACAAAATTGATACTTTTGTCAGAGAGAGAACAGCTGGGTTCTAATTATTTATTGTTAAATGTACTTAACTAGCTTGCGCTGTGGAGAAGGTGTATTCCTAGACCCTAGCTGATTTGCTTTCAAGACTGCAGAGTCTTTGGCGTTGAAAGAGTTGTCTTTTGTAAGAAAAACAGCAACTGGGTGCTAATTATACACTATTATTGTACTTAGTTACTTTGCGCTGTGGAGAAGATGTACTCCTAGAGACTAGTCGGTTTCCTCCTAAAACTATAAATTCTTTGGCATTGACAAAGTTTTCTTTTTTGTCAGAGAGCTAACAGCCAGGTTCTAATAGTATTTTATCAATTGTATTTCGCTAGCTCGCACTATGGAAAAGGTGTACTCCTTGAATCTATTTAGTTGGCTATCGAGACTGTGCGGTCTTCGCAAATTTATCCAAGGGTATAATAAATTATATTTATTATTGCTTGCTATTCATAATTAAGATTGCTAAAGACTACTAATTAATTATTATCATCATTTAATTTTCATATTTACTATCATTTACAATTTGTTTTTTCTTTTCATTTTAGATCATTCAATATGACCTCAACAACCAGTAAAACGCTATATTTAAAGGGTAATGATAATAATACCAAAAAAGTCAATTGAGCTAGTCATCTTTCAAGCTATTATTTTCTGCCTCACACAACATGTGTTGAACATGGCTGTGAACTATATGATGAAACATCTGGTCTTCCATACACGCAAAATATGTGTAAACAAGATGATGAATTGGATTTATTATTACAGACTTTTGCTGACAATTTTCATACTATCTTACATATGTCAAAAATTTTAGGGGTCAGTAGCCATTTAAAGTGAATTAAAAGTCAGCTCGGAATGAAACGTGTTTTAAAAATTTAACTCAACATAAATGGAAAGCAAATCATTGGTACGCTTTCAATCCCCGAATCATTTGATATTTACAGATAATAGTGAAGCAGAAATGTCTGTACCTTCACTTGAATTGCTTGTTGAAGTATGTCTTTATTTTATACATTGTATATCCGTATAAAACCTATACCTTAATAAGATAACTATCTATATAAACATAACAACAATCCAACAATCAAAACCCAAATATAAACAACCCTGCACAATAAATACTTGGATAATGAATAATCATATGCAACATTCCAAACACTAACTAACTGACTGGTACACACAAACGGGTACCTTAAAACGATTTTCATGGCACCTGGAGTTCAAAAAATTTCTTTGGAACCAGGAGAAATACATGACAATAGGAAACTGCTTATCTTTAGATTGGTAGTTTTAGGACTACTCTATCACTGGCAAGTTATTATACGCTATTTCATGATTGGTTGGTAAACCTCGTTGTGCATCTGCAGTATCAGTATTAAATGAAGTAAATAACTTCGGTTTGTTACAACTAACTAGTTAGTCTAGCGGTTTACAGAAAAAAAAAGATTGGAAGACTTCAAGTCGTACAGATAAATCCACGAGAAACAGCACATTTGTTTGTGTTTGTTTGCTATCTGCAATAAAATTGACGCCAACACCTTGTGAATAAACATATGTAGACCTATTTTGTAACCGAGCAATCGGATGTGACTGGTTTTTGTACCATAATGTATTAATAACTGGCTTTTATTTTGTCTCTGGTGTAGCTAACGAGAAACAAATACCATGTGGTCATGTTGTTATTGCTTTAACCAATCACATTCCTTCATTACCTACTCATTCAAGAGAATGATATAAAAGCTGTCGTAGACCCCATCACTTCATTGGTGCTCACTGCACTCTTCAGTATGAGGGTTTTACTGTTTGTAGTGCTGTCTTTTTCTGTAGCTGGTCTGGTTTCAGCTCTAACTCTTGGTTATGAAAATGTTGACCAAGAGTTGAGAGTTTTTCGGCATCGAGTCATCCTTGTTGACAAGCTTTTGAAACTTGAATGCCCAAATTATGTTGCAAAACGTGAAACTACAACCTTGCCAGCAATTCAAACACACCTTGAGGTGGAGAAACACCTTTTCAACGCTCTGGTTCAGAGATTGATAGAGTGTAGGGCCAAGAAAGCGAAAGAGACACAAAAACCGACCTCAGCAATAAAAACCAAATCACCAATGGTGAGCACTACACGACCCACCACTACAGCCATTACACGGTTTAGAGGTAAGTAGTACTTAGCGACTACAGTTATACTCAGTATTGTGTATTTGCTATTTCTTTTCAGTTATATACTTTCATCAATAATACAAAATTAAAACTCTCATTCAAATATTAAATATTTCTTTGAGTTCATACCTTTTGTTGAAAACCCAAGTGAAATTCAGCTTATTCTCATTATGTTATCAAAATAATTTAACTTGTAGAATAAACTACTTTTATACATTTCACTTGATTGTTGATTATTGCCGTGTTCCATTGAAAATTAAAAAAACATCTTCGCCATTGAAGAGGTGTTTTGGAAGAAATTCAGATAAGTAACACTGTTAAACTCACTGCATCGTGTACTATAGAAGTACCTTATTTAGGATCGTCTAGACAAATCTACCAAATGATTACACATGACATATGCATTTACAGCTGAATGTGATTTTTTGTAAACAAACTCGTAGCTGATAATAAAAGTCCGATCGATTGATCAATTGATCGATTGACGTCTCGAGTAATAAAAATTATATTTTCATTTGAGAATAAGTACATATCTGTAAACTATTAAATGTTGAACATTCCGAAAGTAACCTGCTGAGATATATGCTGCCTTTTTTGTGAATGGTAAGTTTATTTTTTTTATCAAAGAAGGTGATTTTGTTTGGGCAATGCCAATTAATAGTAACATTTTTTTCAGGGTTCAATCGGGTGGAACATTTGTCATCAAAACTTGCTATCTCCGACATATTTTCCTTCAGTTTTTGTCAGAATTGGAACAAGTCAAATGTTTGAAAATAAGTCTTTATGACAATTTTTGTCAACATTTGGATTTGATTGCATTATTCTTGTTGTGTTGTTAGTATCAGGAATAGGTGTGTATAAATATCAAAATATTGATAAATACAGTAAAAACCTTATGACACCAAAACATGTGAATGAAACATGATGACTCTGGCTCTTTTATTCCATTTGTTTTAACTTACATCTGTCAGTCTGTACCATTTCTTGAAAGCAACTAAATTATTATTTTCAAAATTTTACTCCAGAAAAAAAAAACACGCCATATTTCAGTTTTTTATAATGCAGTTGCTTAATATTAATAGGAATGTGTGCAACAATATCCTTTAAAATCTCTTTTTTGATATGGACCTGCTGCAAGAAGGTTCATCCACAGATCTTTCAGGTAGTAGTACCTATTTATTCTCTTTTTTGTTGCAATTTGCCTTTTTTATTATTTTCTGTGACCAGATATTCGCGAAAAGCTAGTTGAAGCTGCAAAAAGATGATGTAAATAAATAGATAGTTTTGGTTAAGAAAAAAAAATACTCTTGTGATGAATTTGGCTATATGGTTGAAATGGTATTTTCACTAATTCTTGGTTAATTTCCACATGATGGGCGTTAATGCTTCTCACATGTTCTTTTCTTGCAACAGACTATAAAGGTGTCGGTTAAGAATTTGTGTGCTAAAACTGTTTTGATAACCATAACTGTATATCTTTTTGAGAATCCTCAAAACAGTTTTAGTATTAATAAAAAATATTTTTCACAAGCGTTTAATAATATGATACAGCAGTTTTCTATCCTTGTACCATTTCTATGGCAACTGAAGAGTTTTCTATGTAACTCTTATTGCCACCAAATGGTAAAAGTACCAAATGCTAAATGGTATCATTTATAATTATGAGGAGCAATCAATAAATTTTTTGAATATATAATTGGAATTACAAAAACAATTGGAAATCATTGGGAAAATTTTTATGATTAAGAAACTGTGTATCTTATTGATCAACTATTTTAATAAAAACTTTAAAATTTTATTCACCAATTCTTAGTGATACAAGTGAAGCTCTTTAATTCGCAAATTTTGACTTTCATTAGAAAAGAATAAAAGTTTTACTTATGCTGTTTTGCAAATCCCTGCTACAGATTGTCAGGCTGCTTTTGAGGAGGGACAGCGACAGCCTGGTGTCTATGAGATCAACCTTCCAACCCTTCCACCATTTAATGTCTGGTGTGATTTCGTTGGTGGAAAAGGTTACACAGTAATACAGCGTCATATAAATGATGGAAACGTCTCCTTTAACGGAGACTGGGCAGAGTACAAGAAGGGTTTTGGCGATGTCAGATCTGAACACTGGTTAGGTAAGTGTCACATTTATTTTAAGCAGTTACTAAACAGTTGACATGCTACTTACGGCTTTTCACTTTTTGCACCAATAAACTTTGTACAATAAACAAGGGTGGTTTTGTACACTTTTCAACTTTGCATAAATTGCTACGCTAACACGATGAAATAAACATTAAAAGTTACTAAAAAGATTTTAATTTGCTAGATGATGGGACCTTTGGTGGTTCAACTGATTCAATTTTACAATCAGATAAACAAGGAATCAAAGGAAACTTTGTGTAGGATGGTATGATGATCGTAAAGTGATACCTTAATACAACTCATTATGACATTTGAGAGCTTCCCATTTTTCCAATAAAAAAATAACTTGTTGGAGTTTCTCATTCAGTCTTTAGGCACATAGTGAATGTAAGAACAATCGTTTGCTCCTCTTACAGGAAATGATAGAATCCACGCTCTAACTGCAACCAATCAAAAGCTGAACATACAACTTGTACTAAAAGATGGCAGCCCACTGAGTGGAGATTGGAGCAAGTTTTATGTCGCTGATGAGGCAGACAATTACAGACTTACCGTAAGTATAAAGCAGTTGAGCTACAGTGTTAAACTCACAAAAGTGAGGTGTTTCTGTGTTTTAATGACATTGGTCACAAGAAACTTCGTATCAATATTTCTTTGTTCCTTTATCGCTTGCAACTTAGAACTTAAGTTCTTTAAGAACTGTTGTTAAGTATAAAATAGTAAGAGTAGATGTAAAGGGGGATGTCGTTTGAACCTAGCTGAAACTTCTAACCAAGAAACGCTGAAGTACTGTAATAGATTTGAGTCCTCTATCACTATACAACGGATTCTCCTCTCTCTCTCCTCACACTTCGGGGTCTATCCCGAATAGACGTTAACCAACCCAAACACACTACTAAAAGTTTTATCAAACAAAGACTTTATTTGATACACAAGTAAAAGGGTATTTAATACTATTCATTCAACAACTGAACTCTCAATGTGTAGCAGCTACTTTTATAGGAGATAAGGTGTCATTTCGTTACCTTATTACGCACAGCAAATGATAAAACATACCACAAGAAATATACCAATCACATAATGCAATACAAATTATAACAACATAACAAGCCAATTAGCACAGAAACACATGGCGACTTGGCCCTGGGCTTTTCTTCCCGCTCTTTTCTGGTAGTGGAGACTTTCTGCGCCTTAATTGGTCGTGCTGCTTCCTAGTCTTGGCTCCTGAGAGAGGGAAGGCTCCGGTCTCTGTTCTGTTGAGGCTTTGAGGTTCTTGGTGGCACAGGCTTCATCAATCACCCTATCTGGATACAGGGTCGGAGTCCTGACCCAGAGTAGGCCCAGGGTAGACCCGGGGTAGCTTCTATATGTTCATATAAACCCGGGGTACCCGGTCTCTTTTTTTAATGGGTTTTTAGGTAGCTACCGAGGGGTGAGGAGTTCTGGCGGTACTATAACATCGTTACCAGAGGGCACAAGGGACTTAGGGGTGGTTTTGGGGTGGGTGAGGGTGGGGAAGGAGTCTGATTCTGTTTCATCATCATGCAAATCTCTCACATTACTACCTTATTGTATTATTGAAAAAAAAATGGAGTCAGTGTACCACAGGAGTATTTTCTAACAAAGAAATGGAAGCAAACCTTTTCTTGTTTGTTAAATTGAAAGTGGAGTTAAAGGCACTGTTTCACAACTTTTGTGCCGAACTAAACCTGTTTTATTCATTTCTAGTGATTTTTGTTATCAAAGGCGTTGATCTGAACTTGTGCTACCGCTAATTCCATCTACAGTATAATCTCAATAAGATGTTGACTTGTACGGGATTTTTTTCAATATGCAACTACTTGCATGAGACTGTAAAGTTAGATTGTAAAGTTTTGGTCTGCTTGCATGAAAGGGGAGTATCCCAGTAATAGTAACTCTGCAGAGACGTTCGAGACCATAAAAATTAGGTTTGCAATTGTTTTCAAACTTTCTGAAAGTGTTTCAGTTGAGTAAGCTTTCTAATTCAGTTTTTTATAGATCTGCTATTGCGTACACACGGGCATTTGCGTAATAAGTTGTATGGCCAAAGTTTCAAAAACTAAAGCAACCGCTCAGTTAGAAAATTTCATTTTTAAATCAAGTAATATCAAAATATTCGAGTAATCATTATTTAGAATATTTTTGGGGTTTTGCCACCATTGTTATAATCAAAAACATCAATGTTTTTCAGATCTGAAGTAAATGTTATTTTCATGAAACAAAATCAGACATCACAGATTGTAAATTAATGATTGTCCTCAAATACTTTTAGAAAATAAATAGGGGCTAGCTTGTGATAGTTTTTAGCATTTTGGTTCAGACTATTAGCACTCTTTGATACTAAAGGTAAGACAACTCTGACTAGTAAATTGCAAATGAAATCCTTTACTGTTCACTTCTAGGGCTAAGCTACATAAACTGAAGTAGTTAGTTACTTTGTGTATGTTCATGTTTAATTGCTTCCTCTCCCATGTGCTTTTGTTATTGTTTACCTTATTGCTCCCTCTCCCATGTTCTTTTGTTATTGTTTACCTTATTGCTCCCTCTCCCATGTGCTCTTGTTATTGTTGACCTTATTGCTCCCTCTCCCATGTGCTCTTGTTATTGTTTACCTTATTGCTCCCTCTCCCATGTGCTCTTGTTATTGTTGACCTTATTGCTCCCTCTCCCATGTGCTTTTGTTATTGTTTACCTTATTGCTCCCTCTCCCATGTGCTCTGATTATTGTTTACCTTATTGCTCCCTCTCTCATGCGCTTCTGTTATTGTTCACATTTTGTATTGTCTCTGTAAGAGGAGCTGAACCTGGTTTTATCAGTAAATGATAAAAGGTAACTGTTGAATGATGAAACTTGCAACTTTTAACTTGTTCTTCTGATTTTTGGACTTTCAAGTTTGTGCTTGTTAATATGTGGAGTTCTGAAAATAACCAGATGAACACTTTTGGGCCAATACCCTTCGAGAGTTTCAAAATACCGACCTGAATTTGGTTGGAAGCGCAAAAAGCTAAAAAGGCGTGACAAAACAATTTCTGTAAGACCGGATACAAAATTGAGTGGTCTATAACCAGTTAACTGCAATAGGCTTTTTTGTACGCCGCAAACAAAAGCAGTTCTTTTTGTTGTTGGGTTAGTATGTATTATGGATTCTGATGGTGTGATATAGAATTTTTGTGATCTCTATTGATAGAATATAGTTGTCAGAAAAGTCTATTCATTGCGGTTATAGGTAGAAGGTGCAGGACTGTCTGGAAATACAAGCCATTACTTTATTGGTTACCACAACAATATGGCATTCAGCACAAAGGACAGAGACAATGATCTGTGGTCTGATGATAATTGTGCTGCTGATTGCCAAGGTAGTAACTAGTTGTGACAGCATTTCTGTTTGTTTCACTGGCGCCTAGTAAGATACAAACCATTACTTTACCAGTTATCACAAAAACGTGGAAAATAGTACGAAGGACAGAGAAATGTCCCCGTTGTCTGGTAAATCTGCTGCTGAGAAACTGGGTAATATGTACATAGTTATATTTTGTGTTATTGCAATACTTAAACTGTTTTACACTTTCTCACCATTTTTTTTTTCAATTGATAGGTTTTGCTCAAATGATGCTTCCAAGCGCTGAACTAATAGAAATATAAGTTTTGCTGAAGTGTACCTGAATCAGTACAACTACAGTGTTGTGTGGTCCTGGAGAAGGAAATCTGTCATACTTTGCTTTTTTGATAAAAAAAATTACACGAACACTGAAGTATATTGTGTGGCAGAATGTAACCTGTTATCAATCATGAACTATAATTTACAGTGAATGTGCAAGCCAATTGTTAGCACGCTGATCACTGCATATTCGTATATGGTCAATGAATCTTTCAATTCGAAATTCAGAACAAAGTTTTCCAAGCCAGAGCTCATAAGCATACCCATACATTCTCGTATCTTGAATCATTTAATTAAAATAAAAACTAAGCAAGAATATAACTCCTCTAAATTTGATATATAAATAGCTATAAAAACTAGTGATTTTTTTCTGTATGTTTATATTTCTCCCTTCATACATTATTGCACAATATGCATTTATATGATGCATACAGTTTTACTTATATAGCTCATGTTGTGCAACTATTGTTACAGCTGGAGCTGGTTGGTGGTATAACGACTGTGCCTTGTTGGATCTCAACAGAGAAGGCGGTCAAGGAATGTCTTGGTTTGGTTATGCTGAACCACTGAGATCTTCTGTGATGAGAGTCACCAGATGATAGAGTATATATATATTACATGAAGTGATTTCAATAACTGTAATCAAAAAAATATTTGAACCCATTGAATAAAACACAACGTTAACTTTGGGAGAATAATTTTAAAATAACCCAAAGTGGAATGTGCATATTTTCTATATAACTTGTGTAAAACATGTGTATGATATGTGCATGAGATTTGCATGACAGGTGCATGACAGGTGCATGACAGGTGCATGACAGGTGCATGACAGGTGCATGACAGGTGCATGACAGGTGCATGACAGGTGCATGACAGGTGTAAGACTGGTATATGACAGGCGTATGACAGGTGTATGACAGATGTATGACAGGTGTTTGGCAGGTGTTTGGCAGGTGTATGGCAGGTGTATGACAGCTGTATGACAGGTGTATGACAGGTGTATGACAGGTGTATGACAGGTGTATCACAGTGTCATTGTAATGCATTAAGTACATGAAATTGCTCTATGTAACTGCACAACAGGTCCTAACATGTTCTATAATCCATTCATACAACTCTTCAATCTTCGGAATTGGTTACTTAATTTACATTGCATTTAGGTTGTTGCACAACTTAGATATAAACAATAGAGAGCTTACTTAGTTATCAAAAGTCAACAACGGAGAAAAGTAAATTATTGCCATTGGTAAGCTCGCTATCCTCCAGTTTTGTGTACTGGTTCTGCCTTTGTTGTAGTTACTTGGTAGCGTTTAAAGATATCTCAGTCGTATGTAAGTGACAGTTCTGATGCAAGCTCAAAAACCGAAAACTTTTTTGGATTTCTCTTTTCAGATGAGATGTCAAGCATTTCTGTTTATGATCTATGATTTTCTATATCTGGATGCCTCCTGACAACATTATATAAAATGGTTTTGTCAAATAAACTTGTGCGGCTGCAATTGGAGGTGACACATGACGGCCGGAAAATAAAAAACAGCCTGCACCTTAAAAAAGTCGTAACCAATTACCTCATTATTCTTGTTTTGAATTCTGCTTGACGTATCATGTATGCTATTTCATCGTCAGTCATGTTTTGATAGCCATTTATGTAGTACGTTATAGCGTAGTGACTGGGCATTATTTGCTAAAGTTTATTAAAGTAAAGATAGAAGAATTGACTGACGAGTACTAACTGTAACTAATCAGTGATCACATACCTTCTACACCAAACTTTCTAGTGTAGAGGGTTGTTGATAGACAATGTAGGTTTAAACTGTTTGTTAAAGAAATCAAAAGAAATTTCAAAGTAAAAATCTTGTGTGACATTTTAAGGCCGTCTGTCAAAACATTTTGGCGTATTTTATGTCAAGAGTAGATTAAATAGAGGATGGCATGGTAAACCGTTGTTATAAGGCTAAACTGGTTATTTTTATGGACTGCAACTATGCATGTCAAGGATAATCTAGCTATTATTTGAAAAATTAATCATTAGTTTGCTGGGCAGTGGGTGAGGCCAAATTGATTTTTAGTTTGTATCGCCAAAGGTTAATCGGTTGTACATCTAAGCCAACATAAGGAGCGTATGCTGAATGTAACGTGCTCAGTGTTTTAATATTGTCAGGGCAATACTATCAAGGAAGTAATATGTTTGCTACATAATTTCACACAACAATTCTTGGATATGACGCCTACCACAGTACAAGGGATTTATGCAAAGCTATAAGGGAACTCTAGGGCGGAGAGCACAATATAAGATAATTTGCATACACAGTGTGCAGTGTGAATTCTCTCTGACACTTGAAAAATGTGGTAGAGTGGAGCTGGACCATCAACCATTGCCAGCAGCACCATTGCAGTGTCTTGGCAGTAGTATGATAGGAGCAAATCTCTTACATATTTTTTTACAATTTTCAAGTTTTACAATTATCAGATTGCTAATTGACGGTTCTGGCTTAGATTTTCTGCCCCAAGATTTTTTTGATAAGGTTTTTCTCCTCCTACGGCATTTTTGAAGATGTCTGCAATGAATAGCTTCCTCGGTTTGTGACTTTTGGTAAGAGTAAATGAGCGGTTACATATTTACTAGACAGAGTAAAAATAAGGGACACAAATAGAAAAACGAGAACCCAGCCGTAGTCGTGAGATTATGGTGTTTACCATGGCAAATGGACTTGACTCATAGTGAGGATCCTACATAACATCCTGCAATCAACAACAGAGGGTGTATACACTTGGTACGGGGTCATACATATCGGACAAGGGTTGGTAGGGGAGTGAGGTACTAAAACAATTGAATTATGATTTAATGTATACATCGGCGAGCACTATTTGCCCCGATACTTGAACACTGTTCCAAATCACTTTCAGTGGTTACACGTACATCAGGTAATGCATGGGTTGAACCATATACAAGATCTTGCGACACAAAATATCAGCAAATTACGGGCAACTCTTGTAAAATTTACTCTACTGTAAAGCTTATGAATGAGGAGACACATTACCTAGTAGCGGCCATGTTTTAAGGGATTGTATAGTAGATGGATGCCAAAAAGACCACAAAAACAGGGTATTAGAGTGTCGTCGCAATTCAAATCTAGAAAAGGAATATTTTAGTAAAGATTTTCCTAAAGTATGTTTGGATGGGATGGAAATTGGCGGTTATAATGAAAAAGTAAATGTTTGGGTGGTGATAAAGATAAAGAGAAGACCAAAATGTCAGTATAGTTAAACGTAAAAAGACCTTATAATAAATAATCATGCAACAAATCAACATGAATGGACTTACTTATGGATTTGATAGTCCAGCTACCCTGGAGATGACAGACATACCTCAAGACACTCCACACTTACATTTGGATATGAATGCAATATCAACCGTATACAGTGGTGTTATAGCAAAGGAAAGTGTATTTGTAATAAGAAAGAGTTTAACGTTTACAGACCCGTGTAAAAGTGTTATGAATCAAACTATGGTAAGTCTTTTATCTATGGCAAGCAGATGAGAGAGACTAAGATCAGTGGAAACTCTTATCACTGTGTAGAATGGACCCAGTAAAACTTAAAAGTTATTTTTAGTTCAATAAACTGAATTAAAAAATGGTAACGCAGGGCCGTAGCCAGGATTTATTATCAGAGGAGGCAATCACCCACACAGGGCCGGGGGTCCAGGGGGCCGCCAAGGCCCCCGGCGGGGTCCGGGGTAGCGCCCCGGCCGCCAAAGCAATTTTACAGGTTTTACAATAAAAAGACAAAAAATCAAAGCATCTGCAAGAGGTTATATTATGAACAAATTTTGATTGATTTGAAACATCTATGAGCCAAGTTCATATGAATACATGGCATGTATGTACATATGAGGTATTTGTATGCCCACACAGATGAGAAAACTTTCTAGCGTTGTTGTTTTACTACATACCAATAAATGAAGTTAAGCTGAGTGAGGAAAAAGCTGTGAAACCTCATATTACATAGGTAATTCAAGATCGATTGCTCTATTCTGCAGTCATGAACCTGTTGCAATTAATTGGTTCCACCTTTCTCGCCAATAAAAAAAACTAGCAGTAATGGTCACGTTAGACAAAGTTGAATGCGCTTTGACTGGCAATACCAGTAGCAATAAGTTTTTGTTAGTAAGTATATTTGTGAGCGATGTCTGCTAGTATAATTATCTCTTCCTTACTTGCTGATAGCTATTTATCACAGGTGCCAGTACCCCATAGAGAGTGCCAGGATGTATGTAAGTTTACTACTTAGCATTTGCTACGTGTCCCATAAAAATAACGTTTCTCCCTAAATTTTGTGTTGATGGTAGTGGTAGTTGCAGTAATAATAAGAACTATAATAATCGTTAAGTTACCAGTGGTAACAAATTTATTGCTATTATTAATGAAAATAACAAAATGGCAAGAAAATAAGAAATAATGAAAACGTCAAATAACTCAAGCAAAGAAGGGAAGTAATAATTAACATGATTGTAAGATGTAGGTATATGGAAATAGTGCAACAATTCTCCTACCACCACTACTCAAGTATAAAACAATGAATAGAGTAGCTTATCAAGTTGTGTGTTGCTGTAAAATAATTATTATTTATTATAATGATGATAATCATCATTTTTTCCATAAGTTTTATAATAATATAATATCAATATTATTGTTAGCTGTGAAAAATAATAATAATAGCAGGAATAAGAAATTATTATTATTTACATTATTATTAATTATAGTAATAGATTTATATAATGGAGCTGCTCAGTGAATTAAATAGGATAACAACTTTATCTCAGAGTCATTATAATAACAATTCAATAAATAGTATCATTACTTTTTGTAGTTTTATGTTAATGTTATATTATTTTTACACATTAAATAATATATTATTTTATATGATAAGTAAGTCATACATATGTACAGGAATTTGTGTCTGGATGGTAGCCACCTGTACACCTACCCGACGCGTTCTGCCTTCACCCTAAGTCAGCGTACAATAATGTGTTTTTATTGTTAGAGTGCATGCATTGGTTTGTGCAGTTATGAGTGCGGCCGAATCTGGGGTGGAATGATTGCTGGCAGTTTACAAAAATTATATTATAATTATTGGCTGCATCCGAACATGGCTATGTTCGACAATAATTATGCTGTAATTATTGTTTAGCTTATAGTTTGTTGCGAACTGTTGCCACCGACAGTAATTGTGCTGGAATTATTGTTTAGTTTAGAGTTTGTTGCGAACTTTGTCACCGACAATAATCGTGCTGGAATTATTGTTTTTCTACTTCGACTCAGTCAGAGAATTATTGGTGCGTTGTCTTGTCCCGAACTCTGGAGTCCGAATTTATTGTGAGCCGAACTATCAGGGCACCAGGTGCTTTGCGTAGTACTTCTCACCGTGGTGAGGGAATACGCAGTGATAGGGCAAACCGTTCTCACTTTCCGCCAAGCCTCGTGCTTGCCAATAGTCGACCAGGTCAGCGCTTGTAGTTATGTTGCTTCTAGCTGTGCTTGCTTCTTGAGAGAAAGAATCTTCTGAGAGCCAGGCTAACTCTGAACTTTTTTTGCTCAAACATAAATATTTATACAAAGTAGGCGAGTAAAATCTGGTAAAGCCACGCCTGGGTAAAATCTGGTACAAGCCACGCCTTGTAAGCACCAAAATGCAATTGTATAATAAAAACTGTGGAAAAAGTATAAAATATAATAATAATAATTATTTGGGCACATCATTGAACTGTTCTAGATAGACGCTTGTAGCACAGGTAACAATAGAACTAGGACAAAACATAGACAAGCATAAGCGAGTACATATTGAGATAATGTGTAGACAGTGAGTTAATATCGAGACAATGCGTAGACGGTGAGATAATACTGAGTCAAAGGCTTAGGCCAAGTACGAGTAGTAAATAATAAATGTTTGACAAGTACTGGCGTCCCTCACACATTTAGATATATATAACTACAAACGATAGTAGTAGTTGGTGTTAGTGTTATTTATTATCATCATTATTATAATAATAATAACAATAATAGCACTAACAATAATAATAATTATTATTGGTAACTGTTCAATGGTAATAATAAATAATAATTAGTAGGTATACAAAACAATGATTAAAAAAACTAAAAGAAAATATTGAACTAAATAACTATCTGTTGTTAATATCGACAAATAAAACTAAATAAAAAAATATAAAAACTAGAGAGAAAGTTATATTAAAGGAATTAGATGAATACCTAGCTTTTTATTTTCTTGAGTCCATATAATAATAATAATTATTTATTAATATCAATCACTTGATTATTACTAATTATTTTTTAATAGTTCTGTACAGGATTTCAGGTTAATGTGGTAGCATTCACCTGTACAGCGGCCCACAGTACTGGATGTGTGCAGGCAGTACAGCGACTTGTCTACTAACGAGCCCAAGGCCCACAAGTTAAACTGGTCGAACTGGATTTGCAGTGTTGTCAGCTCGTGAGCTAGACACAGCGAGGAGTTGTCACAACTGCCTTGCTTTCCACTGATTTCTAGTTCGGCAGGATGACTATGCAGGGTCGAATTAGCAGGTGGAACAATCGTTCCAGTATCACACACCCTAGGGTAGTGTGCAGTGTAAGTCGATTCGACTGACCACTTTCTACTGACTATTGTTCGTTCTGCTAATCGACTTGTCCAAGTGGCTGTTGATGCTTGTGTTTGTTCAAACTGTATGGATGCACTGTCAGCATGCAATGCTGCTATTGCAATAATCTTTTATGTGTTGTCTACTACTGCTGTAGTAATCTTGTATGAGTCTTTGCTAGTCCACTTAGCTTATCAGCTATTCTTTTGTGTGCGCAAGGTGCTTATTGAAAGGTTTCAAAGAAGCAGTGAGAGTGCCATGTTAACTCTGATTTATTTGGTAAAATGTACACGTATTTATACAAAGCCAGTTACATAACATTGATGTCAGTCAGCAAAGAACAAAAGGTGGCTACACCCACCTGGCCTGATTGGCCTAGATAACAAAAGGGGGGGCAGCACTTCGTTACAGCTGAATAAATATGTACATGTGTGTTTGTTTACTGAAGTGCTGCCTCTCTACGCAAAGCTATATAAGATATATAAAATAAGTAAAATAGGCTATTGCCGAATGCAGTTTACTACTACTCCATAGAACAGTTATAAATGTTAATAGGGCGAAGCCGAATGTATGCTACATAGAATTGTTTAGGGTCGAAGTGTCACCTGGTGCGATGGTCTGCCTGCTTTCCCCAACACTCTCCGCCCCATTGGCGCTCGTCGGGCCAATATAAACGTTGGGGTGATGTACTTAGTAGCTGTCTCTTTCTTTCTGTACGCTCAGCTTCAACTCCTCCACTCTCTGTAGGTGCTTAAATGCCTCTTTCGTCGCGTAGTAGATCTCCTCCTCATATCGCTTTATCCTTCTGTACCTTTCTTCTCGTCTTTCTTCTTCCATCTGCCTGTCTAATCTTCTATCTCTACTAGGTGCTCTGCTAGTGGTAGGTCGGTATGTGATGCTTCGCTCCCTGGACCTTACTCTAGGTTTCATTTGTTCTACATCTACCTTTAGAATCTTCTGTGTTGCGTCTCCATGTTTGTCTCCCAGTCTCCTCTTGATTGGTTGTCTGCTGGGGCTTACTGACTTTTCCTTAATTGGTGTAGGGGTGCCGAACAGCGGGGGGTGAGTCCAGTTGATGGCGCAGCTAAACTCGTCATACGAAGCTTTGTCGACTTCATATAGAGGGCGGTTGACACCCCCATGTTCGGCAGAGCCGTTCTGGTGTCGAATGTGCTTCAGCACTGTATCGCGGGAGGTGCTTTTATGTCCACACTTGCAGTAAAAGAAAACGTAGTGCTGTCGCACGTGATAACTGAGTCGTTTTTTATTTAACTGTAATTCGCATACCCCACATTGCCATCGATCTGGGTCCTCTGTTGGTTGTGTGTTTAGTTTGATGAGCTGGATGGTTCGATCGCTCAACCACGTCTCCTTAGGCTGGTAGTGGTGCATTGGTGCTGGTGGTGTCGGTGGCTGTGGGGTTCGGACCCGACATCTGGCTGCTCCTTCCTCTTTTATGTTGACTTTCCCGACTCTAACTGTGGGTTCCTGCTGCATTTCCTTGTGGGGGATACGAACTTTCCTCCTGGGTGCTGCTACGATGCTAGCAACGATAGCAGGGTCCTCCTCCACAGATATGTGTCCTTCGTCAGCCATAATTATTATTCTTTCTTGTTGATTGTCGTAGTGTGCCTGTTGTTTGTTTAGTGTGCAGCCTCGCTCTGTCTCTAATTGTTTTACCTTGCCGCTCGTTTCCTCGGTCCTTTGTTTTAGTGGCCACGTGTTCTGACGTATTCTTTCGTGGCTCCTCCCCTTGTCGATCGCTGTTTCGCTGTTGTTTTGAGTTGTTGGAGGGGTTGTATTCTCTTGTTTCGGGTTTTCCCTCTCGGGTGTCCCGTGGGGGGTTATCCACCCTCGTAGCGTTGTTCCTGGTTTTGCGATCTCCGTGGGAGTTGTCTGTCCACTTGGGGTTGTTGGAGTCACCTGCTCTTCTCTTCGCTCTGACCGTATTTCTTTCCACTTGTTTCTCCCAGTCTGAGTGTTTACTTGTTGATGTAGTCCTAGTTTAGCTCTCGTTTCTGCTGCGTTTGCCCATGGTATATATACCATTCCTTCTACTCTCCCCCGTGCTCGGGGGGTTTGTCCGTTTACCTGCACTCGTGTATCATTACTGTCTTGTTTTATTTTTGTCTGGTAACACTGATAGTCCGTAAACCGCACCGGAGGTCTCCGCTCTCTCATTGGTCTATTCCTTTCTGCCATTGGTTCTGCATTAAGTGGTGGCCAGTGTTCCTCTCCTACTGGGGGGTTGGGGGGTGCCTCCTCAGCGGGCATGGGCACTGGAGTAGGCGGCGGTTCGTTCATTGGCTCTGGCTGGATTGGGGGTGGTGCTGGCAGCAGTAGTGTTGGAGCGGTTTCAGGTGGGGGTGCCTCAGGGGTCGGAGGTTCTTCTGGTGCTCTTTCTCTTAGCACCTCTGGGGGTGGTGTTATGGCCTCCTCTGGGGGTGGGTGCATCCGCCTTTGGTAGGCTCCCCTCATATTGGGTCGGAGGGCGGTCTCCCGACTCGGCGGGGCCCTACCGACCGGTTCTCTACAAGTTCGGTAAGATTTCAGCCGACGACCGTTTTGTGTACATCCCTGTCCATTTCTCTCCAACCGATACGTGTGATTTGGGTACGTTTCGGTCACGGTGTATGGGCCTACGTAACTGGGTTGTAGTTTCGGATTGCTCCCTTTGGTCCGCCTTTTATTTTCTATTACTACTAACTCATCTTTGGCAAAGCGAAGGGGTTCTCCGGTCTCTTCTTGCCGAATCTTGGCCTGTTGGTCTCTTATATATTCGTGCGCCGTTGCCAACTCTCTCTGTACACGGAGGGTATGCTCAGTGATGCTGTAGGGGTCGAGGGATGGGGGTGACCCGGTCAGTTGATCGGGGAGCCGTACTTCTCGCCCTAGCATGAGTAAGTTGGGGGTCTCTCCTGTGGTTGAGTTGGGTGTGGCTCGGCAGGCACGCATGATTTGTGGGAGCAACCCGTCCCATTCGTCCTGGCCCTTTCCCAGTATTAGAGTCCGGAGGGCATCTCCTAGGGTCCTATTTTGTCGTTCCACCATGCCATTACCCTGGGGGTGGTATGGGGTGGTACGCGTTTTCCGTACGCCCCATAATGAACATAGCTCCTCCAGGATGGTTGACTCAAATTGGGCTCCCTGGTCGGAGTGCAGTTGCTCCGGGAGGCCCCAATAGCTGAAGACTCTTTCGTCTAATGCCGTGGCCACCGTGGGGGCTGTAGCGTCGGGCAGCGCGATGGCGTCCTGCCAACGCGTGAAATGGTCAGTGAGCACCATTATCCATTTGTTCTTCCGCTTGGTGAGGGGAAGAGGTCCCACTAGGTCAACGGCCACCTTCTGAAATGGTCGTCCTGCAAAGAGTCTCTGGCCGTCGGGCGCCGTGGGTCTGTTGCTCCGTTTAGCCACCTGGCACACCTCACAGCTCCTTATGAGTCTGCGTGTTAGTCCCGACATCCCAGGCCAGTACCAGTCTATCTGTATGCGGTGGCGAGTACGGTTGATTCCGGCGTGCGCCATTTGGTGGGTATCCCACACAACCTTACTTCGCCAAGCTGGAGGGCACACCGCACAGATCCTGATTCGCCCCTGGTGTTCTGTTCGCAAGACCAGCGTCCCATTGGGTTGGATGCTCATCATCTCGATCCTGTCGTGCAGTGTCCGTAGCTCAGTGTCTCCCTCCTCCAATTCCCTAGCGGAGAGCTGTCTCTCTGCTCGGACCGCTGCATAGATCTTGGCCACGGAGTGGCGCCCCTCTCTCTGGGCCTGTACCAACTCTTTGGTGTTCTCCGTGGGGTTGGTGACCGTTACATTCACCTGTCCCTTTTGCTCTGCATGGGTGGGTCCCCCAGTCATCGTTCCCTTTTGCTCTGCATGGGTGGGTCCCCCAGTCACCTTTCCCTTTTGCTCTGCATGGGTGGGTCCCCCAGTCATCTTTCCCTTTTGCTCTGCATGGGTGGGTCCCCCAGTCATCTTTCCCTTTTGCTCTGCTGGCCCGCTCAGTGTCAGTTCAGCATGGGTGGGTCCCCCATCTCTCTGTTCTATAGCTTGGCACTGTCGGCAGTCGACGCAGGGGTCTCGGCGGCTGAGGCCGTCCGCATTACCATGCTGGGTCCCTGGTCGATGTTCGAGCTTGAATTTGAACTCGGCCAGCGTTTCTAGCCACCGTGCTATCTGGCAGGAGGGTTCCTTTCTCCTGCAGAGCCATCTGAGGGAAGCGTGGTCGGTGCGCAGCTTGAATTCCCTTCCGTAGAGGTATGGCCGGAAGTGCTTAGTGGCTTTAATCACTGCGAGGAGTTCTCGCCGGGTTACACAGTAATTGCGCTCAGCGGGTGACAGAGTCTTACTGTAGTAGGCGATCACTCGTTCCTGCCCGTCTTGGATTTGTGACAGTACCCCTCCTACTCCTACGGCACTTGCGTCCGTATCCAGGATATAGGGGAGTTTGGGGTCGGGGTACCCTAAAATGGGTGCTTGGCTCAAGCCGTTTTTCAACTGCTCGAACGCCGTCTGTTCTAGGTTTCCCCACTTCCACGGAATCTCCTTCCCAGTCAGGACGGTGAGAGGTTTGGCTGTCGTGGCGTAGTCTGGCAAGTATTGCCGGTAGTAACCAGCTGTTCCTAAGAACGCTTGCAGCGCCTTCACATCTTGTGGAGCCTGCCAGTTCTTCACCGCTTCCACCTTATCTGGGTCCGTAGCCACACCTTTCGCGCTGACCACATGTCCGAGGTAACGTACCTGAGGACTCAGGAGTTTGCACTTTGAGGGCTTCACCTTAAGGTGGGCACTCTGGAGGCGTTGCAGTACTTCCTCTAGCCTCTGGAGGTGGGACGTGAAGTCGGGAGCAATGACTATCACGTCGTCCAGATAGAGGAGCAACGTTTTCCAGTGGAGCCCTTTCAGTACTCGCTCCATGAGCCGTTGGAATGTGGCAGGGGCCGAGGTTAGGCCGAATGGTAACACCTTCCATCGCCAGAGGCCGCTGCGGGTTATGAAGGCTGCTTTGTCCTGGGCATCTTCGTCCAGCGGAACTTGCCAGTATCCACTGGTCAAGTCTAGAGTGCTGAAGTACCGGCTCCCTGCGAGAGCGTCCAGAGAATCATCGATCCGGGGTATCGGGTATGCATCCTGCTGTGTAACGTCATTCAGTTTGCGGTAGTCCACACAGAAACGCCAGGAGCCATCTTTCTTTCTGACTAATACCACCGGGGAGCTCCATGCGCCCTCTGCAGGTTCAATGAGGTCTTTGGCTAGCAAGTCTTTTACTTGCCTCTCGGCCTCCGCTTCCTTCTCCGCCCCTAGTCTGTGTGGTGGCAGCCGGATTGGCCGTGTGCCAGGAACTACAGGGATGGAGTGTTCGGCGAGCTGGGTGCGGCCGATGTCTCCGTCATTCTGGCTGAACACGTCTTGGTCACTTATACTCTTCGGCCTCCCACCTCGTCTCAGAGTCGTGGGCGCAACCTAGGCTGAGTACCTTTCCACCTAGCTCGCCTACTAACGCATTCGCTTTTGGCTTACTAGGGCCTGACTGTACATTGAGCTGGTCGCGCAACCCTAAGGGATTTACTGCATATGCGAACCAACCGGCCGGTGACCCAGTCGATAGCGATCACCTTGATCTGTTAGAGCGGGTTAGGCCCCCAGAGGTAACCGACGGTCTGATCCATACCCCACTTTGCTATGGGTATATGAACTTTGACCGTTTTCACCAGCCTTGCCTGTTCACCAGCGTTCCAGGATATGGACTTAACTCTGCCACTCCACGCTGGCTAGGTGTGGACTGTCATCCACGTACCACTCGCTGTAGTATTATACGACCTACAGTCGAGCCGACTAGACGGTACCACAGTATCCTGTTAATTCAGGATTCGAGACACAGTGGGCCTTCAGCTCCTCCCACAGCGCTATACCTAGATTTATTGTGTCTCCAGAGCCTTACGGCCCCACTGCCGCCTGTTCCCAGCAGACTTCAGGGAGCCTATCCCCCTAAGTTTACTGGGTGAGTAGGTTCCGAAGCTGGCATTCTTCTCGAGTGTTCTGGCATCCGTTTCTAGCCTGGGCGAACATTTGTGTGAGGTGGGGTGGCAGCTCTTCTCCTGTAGGCGTGCTCTTCTCTGAGAGGTTGTGCACCGGTCGTACTTCCTCTGGCTCTATCCCCGTGAAAGTGCCGATCACTTCTCCGGCGGGTACCGTGATGCTGGTGTGGGAGGGATTTAAACACCGGACTAGTACGCGTCCGCGTTCGTCAGGGGTGTTAACACTGGTGGCCAACATCAAACCTCCTCCTGTACTCTCGATCACTCCCTGTGCGCACGGGGTGCGGCTCGCCAGGTGGCAGGGTACGGTGGCCTCCGTCTGCGGGGGAATGTGGGTGTCGCGTTGTACTTGGACCTTGGATACTAGATCCCTTCCATGTCTGTCGGTACACGTGAGCTCTTTCCCTTGTACGCACAGGACTGGCCGGTCGAAACCCATCTGACAGTTCTGCTTCGCCAGGAAAGGCATTCCTAAGATAACATCTTCGTTGATCTGGCTAACAACGAATGTTTCTTCATACTTTATGTGCCTTATGCGTCCTGTCAGCGTCAGCAGACCATAGAACGGCAATCTAGTCCCGTCGGCCATTAGCCCGTGGGAGTCATAAGATTGGAGGTTCTGTTGGTTCTGTGGGGTCAACTGGTCGAACACTTTCTTTGACAATAAGTTGGTATTACACCCAGTGTCGATTAGGTAGGTCACTGGTCGTCCTTCCACTCGCCCGGGTAGATAGTAACTACTTTTATATGGTCTTTCCACCTGATTTAGGTGTATTGTGAGTGGCGTCCCTTTCTTTACTGTGGGGGGAATTTCTTTCTTCCTCATTTGTCTCTTTGGCCTAGTGTCGGAGGGGGGTCGTTCCAAGGGTAGGGTCTCCTCCATTGGTTCCTCCTCCTCGCTTTCGTCACCAGCCAGCGGACTGAATCTATTCCTCAAGGGAAGGGTTTCTATCTCTTCTGGGGGTCGGCTGACCCAGTTGTCTTTGGACAATTTGGCTGAGGGGGCCCTTGTGCAGCTAGTAGGAGTGCCTACTGCTGCGGGCCGCGCTCGTTTCCCTGGCGTGTCTGCCATGGAGCGGTTGTACACTGGCTTCGTACATGACCCGTACGTTGGCAGCCCCAGCAGCGACGGGGAGCGGGCTTTGAGTTCTCTTCCTTCAAGCTAGCCACCTCCTTGCTTAGGCTCTCTATTGTCTTAAGCAACTTAGCCAGCGGGTCCTCCACCTCCTGGCATTTGAGAGTGGCTTCTGGTGCAGGGCTCCTCTCTTCGACTCCGTCCTCTTGTACTGTGCGTATGTTTGACTGTGCTGGGGGCTGATGTTGGACTTGGAGGAATTCGTTTCCTGCATGCACAGCTTCCTCTAAATCTACTGGTCGTATGGCCAGTAGGTGTCGTTGCAAATAGACGTGACCGAGCGTGCTTTGAAAAGTCTGTAGAGTGAGCTCTGTCCTGTTTCGGAGGGGGAGGTCACCATATGCGGCTTCCACCAGCCGTTCCACCTGGAGCGCGTGTTCTCTTAAACCTTCTCTATGGCCCTTCCGATAGGTGGTCAGTCTATGTTGCGCCTCTGTTCTGGTCAAGCCGAAGCTAGCCCTCAGGGCTTGAATGATGGCTGTGGCGTCTGCTCCCCTTCCACACTGTTCCGCTTTCCCTATTAGCGCCTGTCGTAGGTGGATGGTGGACTCTTCGGGTAACCATCGATTTGCTCGAGCGACCTCTTCAAATCGCTGAATGAAATAGTTCACGTCTCCCTCACCATTAAATTGAGGGACTCTGAATCTGTCGCGCCCGTTGTTGGTGGACATCCGATCCAAGATGTCGGCCAGGGTACCCATGATTTGTAGGGGAGAGCCATCTCGATCTGAGCTGACTGCGCGGCGTCTGCTTGCCATCTCGTCTTGTGCTGACTCCTGCCTGTGGCTACTGTTCCTGTGGGTCGTCTTGTGTGGGTCTTCTCAATCCCACTGCTGCCACCAATGTACAGGATTTCAGGTTAATGTGGTAGCATTCACCTGTACAGCGGCCCACAGTACTGGATGTGTGCAGGCAGTACAGCGACTTGTCTACTAACGAGCCCAAGGCCCACAAGTTAAACTGGTCGAACTGGATTTGCAGTGTTGTCAGCTCGTGAGCTAGACACAGCGAGGAGTTGTCACAACTGCCTTGCTTTCCACTGATTTCTAGTTCGGCAGGATGACTATGCAGGGTCGAATTAGCAGGTGGAACAATCGTTCCAGTATCACACACCCTAGGGTAGTGTGCAGTGTAAGTCGATTCGACTGACCACTTTCTACTGACTATTGTTCGTTCTGCTAATCGACTTGTCCAAGTGGCTGTTGATGCTTGTGTTTGTTCAAACTGTATGGATGCACTGTCAGCATGCAATGCTGCTATTGCAATAATCTTTTATGTGTTGTCTACTACTGCTGTAGTAATCTTGTATGAGTCTTTGCTAGTCCACTTAGCTTATCAGCTATTCTTTTGTGTGCGCAAGGTGCTTATTGAAAGGTTTCAAAGAAGCAGTGAGAGTGCCATGTTAACTCTGATTTATTTGGTAAAATGTACACGTATTTATACAAAGCCAGTTACATAACATTGATGTCAGTCAGCAAAGAACAAAAGGTGGCTACACCCACCTGGCCTGATTGGCCTAGATAACAAAAGGGGGGGCAGCACTTCGTTACAGCTGAATAAATATGTACATGTGTGTTTGTTTACTGAAGTGCTGCCTCTCTACGCAAAGCTATATAAGATATATAAAATAAGTAAAATAGGCTATTGCCGAATGCAGTTTACTACTACTCCATAGAACAGTTATAAATGTTAATAGGCCGAAGCCGAATGTATGCTACATAGAATTGTTTAGGGTCGAAGTGTCACCTGGTGCGATGGTCTGCCTGCTTTCCCCAACAGTTCTCATTATTTAAAAAAAAACACCTTTGCACTGTACCCTGAACTCTCTGCAGTGGGAAGTGCTAACCATAACTAAAAATAAAATGCAGCAGACAACAGTAGTCATCCAGAAAAATTGAAATATACCTTGAAAAAAATATTTGGCAAAAAGATTATTGCAGTAGTAATAAGCACACAGGAAATGGTATGTTGTAGTTTGAGAGTCTAATGTTCGATTGGGTTTTTATGATAAGCAACGTGATTACAGTAACAGTATTAGAACTAGTGCTACGCGCGTGCAATAACGGTAATCCCTGTGGAAATACCAAGTACTGCTAAAGGGGTGAATTTTTTGGGAAAATCCATTTTCTGAGTTGGAAATTCCCATTTTTGCCTAAACTTTCAGACGAGGCAAGAGCCTCGTCTTGCCTCAATGTGGCTACGGCCCTGTAACGATATGTGGATAAACTTAAGAAAATCCATTACTCACCCGCCGGTTATCCGAGTGGCAAGACAGCAACTAGAAAGGTGCATAAAAAAGTACAAGAGTTTATGCGGGATCAGATTCAGAGTTGCTCCAATTATCACCCTGTATATCAAGTACACAATTCTAAAACCACACTACACTCAAAACAAACCTAGTCATGTGCATCAAATAGATCTTTCAAGTCTATGCATTGACCAAAAGTTCAAGTGTGCTTGACAGTTATAGACATCACCTTTAGATACAAGGAAGCCAAGCCTCTAAAAAATAAAACGGTCACCGATACTGCCAAAGCTCTATGGCATATATGCAACAGGTCTCCACTCCATTAACACAAAGATGTTATGACTGACAAAGGTCATGAGTTTATGAAGCTGATAAAGAAACTCGATGTGAAAGTTGTCAGATCTACTAACAAGAAAAAATTTACCTTTATATAAGACGCTGGCAGAGCAATTGTTTGCACATCAGTACTTTTTGGAAATAACGGAAGGCAAAACTAATTACAAATGGTTGAGCAGATTTCCAGGCATTGTAACTGCAAGAAATGATGAAGATATAGGATGATTTGGCAAAAGCCGACAGATGCATTAAAACTCGAAAGCATTCCGCAGCCATAGGATAAAGATGTTAAAGATGACCTACCAATCGATGCTTTGCTAGAGTATATGTATAAGCCTTGAGAGGAAACATGGTGTACGACATTGATCAGCCTTCTCTGTACACTCTTTAGGACTTGGAAAATAGAGCACTTTTGAAAGAGCAGCTTTAAGTAGTTTCTATCGACATTGAGGTGTTACAGTAAATAGCAAGCTTTAAAGATTTTCCGACTCCGCCAGACAGTGGTGTTTTGAGATGTAAGAGAATACAAGACATTAAAGATGAATTGGGAACTCTCAGAAGTGCTAGGCTCTTGCGTTGTGAAAAGAAATGGCCAGACCATAAGCGTTTTGCCAAAATGTTTACATCCTTGCCGTAAACTTTAGATTAGCGATATTTCTGTCGCTGGCCGCCAGTCGGTCGACTACAGGAGTAATAGCATCTTTAAGAGTCGCCGGTCTATCAGTGGGAGTTGTACTGACTAGCCTATGAGTATGTTATGATTTCTGTGACATTGGCTCATATTACTAAACACTACAGCAAGGAAAAGTCAAAGCACGTCAAGAAACACATTGTGTTACGCTTGGGCATTAGTTCGTTGGATAAGAAGATTTCCAAGGTATCGGATAATGATCTTATAGATATCCCCAAATTTGATGGAATATCCAAGACTATTATGACATTAGAAAACGCGTAAATGAATGCAACAAGTAATTTCATAAGGCTCCTCACCTTATCAAGTCATCTTTTACACACAACAGAATGTTTATACAGTAGCAACAACAATAAATCGTGATAAGAGTTAAACTTAGCTAGCCAATATTGTTTACAGTAGCTTATACACACACCGCAGAGCGTCTAGCTCAATACAAATTCAGCCTCTAAAGGGTGGGGCTTGACTTCTTACCAGATGGCTTATGCAATGTCATTAGCCTGTGTCCCTGCCTAGCGTACTCTGTCAATCAGACGACATATGCATTTCTAATCTTGTGTCCTTGTTCCTTTACAAAGTGTTACCGCTCACTAGCTTTACATTGGTGACTTTTCTTTCCAAGCAGTTCGTTCAAGTTTTGGATGACAAAGAGAAGAAAACTCCATATAAATTTGTTGATGACTGTCTATTTATAATAATATAGTGTATCTTTAGTATCAGGCGATTACAAAAGCAGTAGCAGCCATACTACAGAATAACTTTTATTTGGCTAAATGGAAAATTGAAAATAGAAAACATAACATCCGTGTGACATAAAAAATTGATGACATAACGTTAAATATAACGATTTATTGTAATAGTAATAATAACTAGACTGAAATGTTTTCTCTGTAGAGAAAATAAAAGCCATACAGATGCACGATTCAACGAAAAAAAAATTGTTCAAGTTTGACTTACGGTTCAAAAGTTATGAAGCAAAATGCATTTTTTGAGGAGTTATCCTCTCGGTATCTGATTGAAAACGCAGCTTTTAATGAAATTACATGATGCAAAGTAATTTGGCAGTTTTCCAAGTAAGCAGCTCATGGCTTGAGTACTTATGATTGCATCAAGTTGTTTTTATACGACTAACTTCCCTTGTCAAGACGGAAACTGGTTCATTTTAGGAGTTACCCTCTCAACAAAACTTTCAAAGTTTTTAGGCAGTTACTATAGTGGCAGAACATAACATTTAGATGAGACAAGCTGCGCAATTTGATGATATACGTACATATAACTTAGGAGTTGTCCTCTCTGTAGAATGTTTAACATTCAAAAACATAAACAACCCTGTTCTGCTCATATATTACTACTGTTCATTCATTACTTTTTGCGGAATGTTAGTCGATGTGACTGAATCAATGTGTCTTCCAAGATCGGTTATGATCAACGTAAGAACCAATAAAAACTGGTATTGCTTTGAGTTTTAATGGAAGAGCGTGTTGTGGTGTGAAACCATTGTATGCGGCATTATTGGCTGTAAAACATGTACACATGGCTTTGATTAAAAGAAGTTTTAGTGACTTGCGACAAACGGTTCAAAAGTTAAAGAGCAATATAAGTGTTTTGTTCGGAGTTATCTTCTCCGAGATGGCAGGCAACTCTCTAAATGGTATGTCAAAGTACTCATGCACTTGGCAACATTCCAAGTAGGTTACTCAATGTTCATGGCTCTATTCGTTTGAGCAGACTATGACGTTGTGTCATTACACAGCTCACTTCACAACGACGTTGATCAAACTGCTGCTTGCTTAAAGACGTCGTGTCATGACTTAAAGTCCTAATAGGCCTCTCCTGTGAGAAAACCTGCCATATATACTTGTATTCCAACAGTTTATATTGGAATTTCTTACAGCAGACTATGACGTTGTGTCATGACGCGACGTTGTTGATCAAACTGCAGTTCACTCAACAACGTCGTGTCATGACATAACGTCCTAATAGGCCCCTCCTGTGAGAAAACACGCCATATCTGCTTGTATTTCCACAGTTTAGATTGGAATTTCTTCCAGCAAAAAAGTTCAAATTTTCTCAAAATCATTAAAAATTGCCTCTCCTGGAAAAACTTGTAAACTTACTATTGAAAACTTTTGATGCCTGTGTACATCTACCATAGCCGCACACCCTCACATAAAAATCATGCAGTTTTGATGGAAAGTGACAGAGCTATTTAGCATTTATTGAACAAAAATGGCTGTTGAAGAGGCTTGCGGAAAGTGGAATAGCTGTGACACCGTGACTTTCTTAACTCGAGAAAAATACTTTCATAAAATTTCAGATGTGTCCCTACGTAACCAACTATTTTTTAGAGAGTTCCGATCAGCGAATCTGTAGTTATAAAAGAAGAAAGTTCGCGAAAGAAAAATAATAATAATAATAATAATAATAACTAGAAAAGATTATTTTTTCTGTAGAAAAATTAAAAGCCATACAGATGCTCAGTCTGACGAAAAAAAAATGATCCATTTTCGACTTACAGTTCGAAAGTTATAGAGAAAAATGCAATTTTTGAGGAGTTATCCTCTCGGTATCTGGTGGAAAACGCAGCTATTAATGAAATTACATGATGCAAAACAATTTGGCAGCTTTCCAAGTAAGCAGCTCATGGTTTGAATGATTATGAACGCATCCAGTTGTTTTTACACGACTAACTTCCCTTGTCAAGACGGAAACTGGTTTATTTTAGGAGTTACCCTCTCAACAAATCTTTCAAAGTTTTTAGGCAATTACTGTAGTGACAGAATATAACATATAGATCAGACAAGCTGTGCATATTGACGATAAATGCACATATAACTTAAAAGTTGTCCTCTCTGTATAATGTTTAACATCCAAAAACATAAGCAACCCAGTTCTGCTCATATATTACTACTGTTCATTTTTTTCGGAATGTTAATCAATGTGACTGAATCAATGTGTCTTCCAAGATCGGTTATGAACAACGTAAGAACCAATAAAAACTGGTATTGCTTTGAGTTTTCATGGAAGAGCGTGTAGTGGTGTGAAACCATTGTATGCGGCATTATTGGCTGTAAAACATGCACACATGGCTTTGACTAAAAAAAGTTTTAGTGACTTGTGACAAACGGTTCAAAAGTTAAAGAGCAATATAAGTGTTTCGTTCGGAGTTGTCTTCTCCGAGGTGGCAGGCAACTCTCTAAATGGTCTGTCAAAGTACACATGCACTTGGCAACATTCCAAGTAAGTTACTCAATGCAAATGTCTCTATTCGTTTGAGCAGACTATGACGTTGTGTCATTACGCAGCTCAGTTCACAACGTTGTTGATCAAACTGCTGCTTGCTTAAAGACGTCGTGTCATGACTTAAAGTCCTAATAGGCCTCTCCTGTGAGAAAACCTGCCATATCTACTTCTATTCCAACAGTTTATATTGGAATTTCTTACAGCAGACTGTTTAGGCAGTTACTATAGTGACAGAACATAACATAACATTTAGATGAGACAAGCTGCGCAATTTGATGATATATGTACATTTAACTTGGGAGTTGTCCTCTCTGTTAATGTAAAACATCAATACACACAAACAACACTGTTCTGCTCATATATTACTACTGTTCATTCATTACTTTTTGCGGAATGTTAGTCGATGTGACTGAATTGAAGTTTTTTCCAAGATTGGTTATGATCAACGTAACAATCAATAAAAACTGGTATTGCTTTGAGTTTTAATGGAACAGCGTGTTGCGGTGTGAAACCATTGTATGCGGCATTATTGGCTGTAAGACATGCACACATGGCTTTGATTAAAAAAAGTTTTAGTGAGTTGCGACAAACGATTCAAAAGTTAAAGAGCAATGTAAGTCTTTTGTTTGGAGTTGTCTTCTCCGAGGTGGCAGGCAACTCTCTAAATGGTCTGTCATAGTACCCATGCACTTGGCAACATTCCAAGTAAGTTACTCAATGCTAATGCCCTATTCGTTTGAGCAGACTATGACGTTGTGTCATGACGCAGCTCACTTCATAACGCCCTTGATCAAACTGCAGTTCACTCAACAACGTCCTGTGGGAAAACATGCCATATCTACTTGTATATCAACAGTTTAGATTGGAATTTCTTCCAGCAGACTATGACGTTGCGTCATGACGCGACGTTGTTGATCAAACTGCAGTTCACTCAACAACGTCGTGTCATGACATAACGTCCTAATAGGCCCCTCCTGTGAGAAAACACGCCATATCTACTTGTATTTCCGAAGTTTAGATTGGAATTTCTTCCAGCAAAAAAGTTCGAATTTTTTCCAAATCATTAAAAATTGCCTCTCCTTGAAAAACTTGTAAACTTACTATTGAAAACTTTTGATGCCTGTGTACATCTACCATAGCTGCACACCCTCGTATAAAAATCATGCAGTTTGGATGAACAATGACAGAGCTATTTAGCATTTATTGAACAAAATCGGCTGTTGAAGAGGCTTGCGGAAAGTGGAATAGCTGTGACATGGTGACTTTCGCAACTTGAAAAAAAATATTTCGTTAATCTCGAGATGTGCACCTACGTAACCAACTAATATTTAGAGAGTTTTGATCAGCGAATCTGTAGTTATAGAAGAAGAAACTTCGCGAAAGAAAAATAATAATAACTAGACTAAAATGTTTTCTCTGTAGAGAAAATAAAAGCCATACAGATGCACGGTTCAACGAAAAAAAAATTATTCAAATTTGACTTACGGTTCAAAAGTTATGGAGCAAAATGCATTTTTTGAGGAGTTATCCTCTCGGTATCTGATTGAACACGCAGCTGTTAATGAAATTACATGATGCAAAGTAATTTGGCAGCTTTCCAAGTAAGCAGCTCATGGTTTGAATGATTATGAGCGCACCCAGTTGTTTTTACACTACTAACTTCCCTTGTAAAGGCGGAAACTGGTTTGATTTTTGGAGTTACCCTCTCAACAAAATTTTCGACGTTTTTAGGCAGTCACTATAGTGACAGAACATAACATTAGATGAGACAAGCTGCGCAATTTGATGATATATGTAAATATAACGTAGGAGTTGTCCTCTCTGTATCATGTTTAACATTCAAAAACATAAGCAACCCAGTTCTGCTCATATATTACTACTCTTCATTATTTTTTCGGAATGTTAGTCAATGTGACTGAATCAATGTGTCTTCCAAGATGGGTAATGATCAACGTAAGAACCAATAAAAACTGGTACTGCTTTGAGTTTTAATGGAAGAGCGTGTTGTGGTGTGAAACCATTGTATGCGGCATTAGTGGCTGTAAAACATGCACACATGATTTTGATTGAAAAAGTTTGAGCGACTTCCCACAAACGGTTCAGAAGTTAAGAAGCAGTATGAGGGTTCTGTTAGGAGTTTTCTTCTCCGAGACGGCAGGCAACTCTCTGAATGGTCTGTCAAAGTACGCATGCACTTGGCAACATTCCAAGTAAGTTACTCAAGGCTAATGCCTCTATTTGTTTGAGCAGACTATGACGTTGTGTCATGACACAGCTAACTGCGTGACGTCGTTGATCAAACTGGAATTTCTTACAGCAGACTATGACGTTGTGTCATGACGCGACGTTGTTGATCAAACTGCAGTTCACTCAACAACGTCGTGTCATGACATAACGTCCTAATAGGCCCCTCCTGTGAGAAAACACGCCATATCTGCTTGTATTTCCACAGTTTAGATTGGAATTTCTTCCAGCAAAAAAGTTCAAATTTTCTCAAAATCATTAAAAATTGCCTCTCCTTGAAAAACTTGTAAACTTACTATTGAAAACTTTTGATGCCTGTGTACATCTACCATAGCTGCACACCCTCACATAAAAATCATGCAGTTTTGATGGAAAGTGACAGAGCTATTTAGCATTTATTGAACAAAAATGGCTGTTGAAGAGGCTTGCGGAAAGTGGAATAGCTGTGACACCGTGACTTTCTTAACTCGAGAAAAATACTTTCATAAAATTTCAGATGTGTCCCTACGTAACCAACTATTTTTTAGAGAGTTCCGATCAGCGAATCTGTAGTTATAGAAGAAGAAAGTTCGCGAAAGAAAAATAATAATAATAATAATAATAATAATAATAATAACTAGAAAAGATTATTTTTTCTGTAGAAAAATTAAAAGCCATACAGATGCTCAGTCTGACGAAAAAAAAATGATCCATTTTCGACTTACGGTTCGAAAGTTATGGAGAAAAATGCGATTTTTGAGGAGTTATCCTCTCGGTATCTGATTGAAAACGCAGCTATTAATGAAATTTGGCAGCTTTCCAAATAAGCAGCTCATGGTTTGAATGATTATGAACGCATCCAGTTGTTTTTACACGACTAACTTCCCTTGTCAAGACGGAAACTGGTTTATTTTAGGAGTTACCCTCTCAACAAATCTTTCAAAGTTTTTAGGCAATTACTGTAGTGACAGAATATAACATTTAAATCAGACAAGCTTTGCATATTGACGATAATTGCACATATAACTTAAAAGTTGTCCTCTCTGTATAATGTTTAACATCCAAAAACATAAGCAACCCAGTTCTGCTCATATATTACTACTGTTCATTTTTTTCGGAATGTTAATCGATGTGACTGAATCAATGTGTCTTCCAAGATCGGTTATGAACAACGTAAGAACCAATAAAAACTGGTATTGCTTTGAGTTTTCATGGAAGAGCGTGTAGTGGTGTGAAACCATTGTATGCGGCATTATTGGCTGTAAAACATGCACACATGGCTTTGATTAAAAAAAGTTTTAGTGACTTGCGACAAACGGTTCAAAAGTTAAAGAGCAATATAAGTGTTTCGTTCGGAGTTGTCTTCTCCGAGGTGGCGGGCAACTCTCTAAATGGTCTGTCAAAGTACACATGCACTTGGCAACATTCCAAGTAAGTTGCTCAATGCAAATGGCTCTATTCGTTTGAGCAGACTATGACGTTGTGTCATTACGCAGCTCAGTTCACAACGTTGTTGATCAAACTGCTGCTTGCTTAAAGACGTCGTGTCATGACTTAAAGTCCTAATAGGCCTCTCCTGTGAGAAAACCTGTCATATCTACTTGTATTCCAACAGTTTATATTGGAATTTCTTACAGCAGACTATGACGTTGTGTCATGACGCGACGTTGTTGATCAAACTGCAGTTCACTCAACAACGTCGTGTCATGACATAACGTCCTAATAGGCCCCTCCTGTGAGAAAACACGCCATATCTGCTTGTATTTCCACAGTTTAGATTGGAATTTCTTCCAGCAAAAAAGTTCAAATTTTCTCAAAATCATTAAAATTTGACTCTCCTTGTAAAACTTGTAAACTTACTATTGAAAACTTTTGATGCCTGTGTACATCTACCATAGCTGCACACCCTCACATAAAAATCATGCAGTTTTGATGGAAAGTGACAGAGCTATTTAGCATTTATTGAACAAAAATGGCTGTTGAAGAGGCTTGCGGAAAGTGGAATAGCTGTGACACCGTGACTTTCTTAACTCGAGAAAAATACTTTCATAAAATTTCAGATGTGTCCCTACGTAACCAACTATTTTTTAGAGAGTTCCGATCAGCGAATCTCTAGTTATAGAAGAAGAAAGTTCGCGAAAGAAAAATAATAATAATAATAATAATAATAATAACTAGAAAAGATTATTTTTTCTGTAGAAAAATTAAAAGCCATACAGATGCTCAGTCTGACGAAAAAAAAATGATCCATTTTCGACTTACGGTTCGAAAGTTATGGAGAAAAATGCGATTTTTGAGGAGTTATCCTCTCGGTATCTGATTGAAAACGCAGCTATTAATGAAATTACATGATGCAAAACAATTTGGCAGCTTTCCAAGTAAACAGCTCATGGTTTGAATGATTATGAACGCATCCAGTTGTTTTTACACGACTAACTTCCCTTGTCAAGACGGAAACTGGTTTATTTTAGGAGTTACCCTCTCAACAAAACTTTCAAAGTTTCAGGCAGTTACTATAGTGACAGAACATAATATTTTGATGAGAGAAGCTGCGCAATTTGATGATATATTTACATGCAACCTAAGAGTTGTCTTCTCTGTAGAATGTTTAACATTCAAAAACATAAACAACCCTGTTCTGCTCATATATTACTACTGTTCATTATTTTTTCGGAATGTTAGTCAATGTGACTTAATCAATGTGTCTTCCAAGATCGGTTATGATCAACGTAAGAACCAATAAAAACTGGTATTTCTTTGAGTTTAAATGGAAGAGCGTGTCGTGGTGTGAAACCATTGTATGCGGCATTATTGGCTGTAAAACATGCACACATGGCTTTGATTAAAAAAAGTTTTAGGGACTTGTGACAAACGGTTCAAAAGTTAAAGAGCAATATAAGTGTTTTGTTCAGAGTTATCTTCTCCGAGATGGCAGGCAACTCTCTAAATGGTATGTCAAAGTACTCATGCACTTGGCAACATTCCAAGTAGGTTACTCAATGCTCATGGCTCTATTCGTTTGAGCAGACTATGACGTTGTGTCATTACACAGCTCACTTCACAACGACGTTGATCAAACTGCTGCTTGCTTAAAGACGTCGTGTCATGACTTAAAGTCCTAATAGGCCTCTCCTGTGAGAAAACCTGCCATATCTACTTGTATTCCAACAGTTTATATTGGAATTTCTTCCAGCAGACTATGACGGTGTGTCATGACGCAACGTCCTTGATCAAACTGCAGTTCACTCAACAACGTTGTGTCATGACATAACGTCCTAATAGGCCCCTCCTGTGAGAAAACACGCCATATCTGCTTGTATTTCCACAGTTTAGATTGGAATTTCTTCCAGCAAAAAGGTTCAAGTTTTCTCAAAATCATTAAAAATTGCCTCTCCTTGAAAAACTTGTAAACTTACTATTGAAAACTTTTGATGCCTGTGTACATCTACCATAGCTGCACACCCTCACATAAAAATCATGCAGTTTTGATGAAAAGTGACAGAGCTATTTAGCATTTATTGAACAAAAATGGCTGTTGAAGAGGCTTGCGGAAAGTGGAATAGCTGTGACACCGTGACTTTCTTAACTCGAGAAAAATACTTTCATAAACTTTCAGATGTGTCCCTACGTAACCAACTATTTTTTAGAGAGTTCCGATCAGCGAATCTGTAGTTATAGAAGAAGAAAGTTCGCGAAAGAAAAATAATAATAATAATAATAATAATAATAATAATAATAATAATAATAATAATAATAATAATAATAACTAGAAAAGATTATTTTTTCTGTAGAAAAATTAAAAGCCATACAGATGCTCAGTCTAACGAAAAAAGAATGATCCATTTTCGACTTACGGTTCGAAAGTTACGGAGAAAAATGCGATTTTTGAGGAGTTATCCTCTCGGTATCTGATGGAAAACGCAGCTATTAATGAAATTACATGATGCAAAACAATTTGGCAGCTTTCCAAGTAAACAGCTCATGGTTTTGAATGACTATGAACACATCCAGTTGTTTTTACACGACTAACTTCCCTTGTCAAGACGGAAACTGGTTTATTTTAGGAGTTACCCTCTCAACAAAACTTTCAAAGTTTCAGGCAGTTACTATAGTGACAGAACATAATATTTTGATGAGAGAAGCTGCGCAATTTGATGATATATTTACATGCAACCTAAGAGTTGTCCTCTTCTCATTCACTTTCTGAGTAGGGTATCTGGTTCCATTGGTCCCAGGCTATCTGAATCAACTTCTTTCTATACAGGCCCGGGGTAGCTGACCCGAGGTAAGTTATATATGAAAGGAGTCTGGGGTGGGGGAAGGGGGGTTGACTGCATCATGCAAATCTTTCACAGTACTACGAACCTGGAAGTTGATGAAAAAAAGGAAAAATATGTGAGAACTTGGACTGAGGATATTACGAGGTGTTGAGGTAGGAGAGTATAGTGTGAAGGGGGAAGGTATCACATCATTATCTCAGGTTGTCTCCACTTATAAAGATGGATAGGAGGTTTACAAAGTTGGTAGACAGGAAGTGATCCAACACTTGTGGGATGGGGAAACAGGGGTAATTGTATCAAGGGAGAATGAGGGACAGAATAAGGGAGCAGGGCACAACATGAGAAGAACAATGTCTTCATTTCTGTTGCAGTGACAGAGTTAAAGTTTTTGCTACTTATAAGAAAACAACAGTAAATAATCGTTTTCATAACTATTACCAATTTTTATGATTATTGCTATTTATTATGCACCTTTTCATAAAAAATTTTATTACCATTTGTTGTCATTTGGCTATAACCATTGAATAAGTATTGGTTTTACCAGCAAAGGACTAAAAAAAATAACTATTGCGATGATAACACTAACAACTTATAACAATATTATTAATCACAGTGTCATTTGAATATCAGTAATAATAGTGATAAGGATTATCTCGCTGTATTACTCCATTATAACTCGCCATCCAAAAATAACTTCAACACGCTTCAAAATCATAGGAACCACTTATTATCGTTGGAAGTTAAACTTGAGCCTCATCACTCTTGTCCTGTCATTGTGGGAGCTTACATGAAATGGTAAACTTTTGGCAAAAAGGTACATACTCTAGTTAGAGCTGTAGGTGTTTGAATGAACAATGTCGTAAGGTGAATGACCCACGGAACAGTAAAAGAAACTTTCAGGAAAGAGTTAAAAAATTACATCCGAATTTGCTGAAAAAAGGAACTCTGATTGTTTTGGCACATGCGTTCAAGATCTAAAAATGACTATATGCACTACATTGATTGCATGGAGGAAGGGACACAAAAACCACAAAATAACATATTGATAGAACAATAGAGCAGTTATAAGTGGCAGCCAGTCAGCAACAACTAAATATAATATAGCCTATGGTTTATTAAGTGGTCTACTGGATAAGATTTGTATGTAACAGACACACTTTTCTGATGATTTACAAAGGTCCTGTGTAGTTACAAAAGTTGTGATGTAGCTGTATTACATAATATTAATGTCTCACTGTTACTTTAATATTCACACATCTCATTTCAGTAACTGTGCAATTGGTTAGCAACTGAGAAAGCATTAATTGTTGTCCATCATTTCATTTCGATAGAGTTTCTTGTTACAGGTATCTCAATGCAATCCTTGTCACATCTAACTAAACCCCATTTAAACTGAAGTTGCCTGCTCGTGTTCCATCAAGTTTTGGAGTTGCCTCCTTTACTGGTAGCAAGTGGATGCCTTCAATGCTGGTACAGATTCCCAACACATAGAATAGCCTTTGGCTTACATTAAAGTTGCCTCCCTTACTGCTAGCAAGTGAGAGCCCTTCTATGCCTGTCCTGAGTTATCACATTTAGAATGGTCTATGACTAACATTTCAACTTTTCCCATTCTCTCCTCAGGCCAAACTGCCATCAATTACTATGAGCCTGGAATGTAGCACTAGAAATGAGTACAATAATTTATGCCACAGCTAGCCTACCCTTACTACTCTACTTGCTCCATTTGTACCCCTAAATACCCTTTGATACCATTACTCCACCTGTGGTACAACCAACGTCTTCTGTGAACTGTATTTGCACAATAGATTGTCTGCGGCAAATAATCTTAACAAACAACTATAATTATATTGCCATATTAGTTATCCCATCCAAGAGGCAGGCGATTTCCACTTACTGCATAGAAACATGATAGATAAAAACCAGATGATTATCGCAATAACAGTTGGTGGAGTGCAAATAGAGATAAACAATAGGTGAATGACATATAGTAAGAGCAACTCAGTCAAAGCTTTATCTCAGTAGTTGCTTTCTGAAACAGGAAGACAATTCCCATATAATGCTTTTATGACTTGATAATAAATAAACTGTTCAGTTGTTCTTTGAGTTAAGGCCAATAACTGAGCAATCCCTATGTAGTGCATAAACAGAGCAACTACGATAAATTCAATTTGGTTAAACCTGCAAAGAACCAATGATAAATGGTGCATAAAACAAGTCTTCATTCGATAATAATAAGATGGCTCAATAATGCATTTTCTTTCGTTAAGCCAAATCAACTGTTACAATAGGCCTGCTTGTTGCACTATCTGCTACAGATACATAGCAGTTTTTTGAATTTCCCACAGTACATGCGGTATGCGTATGTGTTCGACAACAAATAGTTAGATACCTGACTATTCTCAACTTTTTTATTTAATTTTTTTTTTCTTGTTCTTTTTTGGTTTAAGGTTTTATGGGGAAGACAGTATACACCAACCCTGGTGGAGGAATAAACTACCAATGTATGGTGAATGATGCTGAATACAACAGTGCTGGTGTAGCTCACTCTTATGGTAATGTCGCTGGTGCAAAATATCAGAGCTGGAGCTATGGAATATTTGAGGATGATGCATACCAGCAGAATGCACCATGCGCTGTTTGTTATGTCAACAACAGAACATCAACTCTTATGGTACCAGGAAAGAGGAGTTGTCCTACCAACTGGACTATGGAGTATGAAGGTATGTATACTTTTACACAGCTTCAGCTGCTATTGCTCTCAAAGATCAAATGCGCTGGAAACTCTGAAACCACAATCATTTTTTTCATTAGTTACGGCAATAAAACTAAATTGTGTTTTTATTATAGCCTCTTATTTTGTTAAACTGCAAACATATTTTTACAATATCGTAGATCATTTTCAGAAACTAAGTTTGTCTTTACTACCAACTAATGACACCTTGTTATATTTTTCGATAGTAGTTTGTTTACCTCCGTGATTTTTATTCTTCCAATTATACAAAAGAAATCACTTTGCTAATACCAAGATGATTTAATCTAATATTGTGTAATTCTATTTGCCCACTCTGTTAATCCCTCAAAGTAAACAAATACAACTGAATATTATATTAGGATACTTGATCTCATCGTACTACAACTATGCAAACCCATCAACATATGAGTGTGTAAACAAAGACCCAGAGTGCATCCGTGGTGAAGCTGCTGGTGACTATGGCGGTCTCCTGTACTTCAACAGAGCTGTGTGTTCTCTAGGAGTACATTGTCCAGAGTATGATGGAGATAAAGCTATAACTTGTGTTGTTTGTACTCAGTAGATTGTTTACCTTTCTACAAGCGCTGATATACATACTCGGCTACCTGTAAAACCTTGGACATATCTCTTGAATCTGTTTGTTTCATTTAATCCTTTGCTGTTTCTTGTGAGCTCAAGTATGTAAAACATAGAAATTAATCAATTAAATGGAATACCACCATAACTACCAGCCCATTAACTGCTTTACATAAAAAAAATGTTTTGTTTGTGCAAAACAGACATCAAATAAGGCACAGCGAAATACAATTTCTACGTAGTTATTCCATTGCTGAGTGCTGAGAGAGAACATACTAGGGCTTGGTTAGTTATCTATATCACAATACAATGGGTAGAGTACAATAACTAGCATGTGATTGGTTGACAGTAACTACAGACTTGTCTTGTGATTGGTAGACAGTAACTACAGACTTGTCATGTGATTGGTAGACAGTAGCTGCATACTTGTCATGTGATTGGTAGACAGTAACTACATGCTTGTCTTGTGATTGGTAGACAGTAACTACAGACTTGTCATGTGATTGGTAGACAGTAACTACAGACTTGTCATGTGATCGGTACACAGTAACTACATGCTTGTCATGTGATTGGTAGACAATAACTACATTCTTGTCAGTAGTAGTAAGGGAGCAGATCTCCCCCATGGAGTTTAAGGAGGCGAAGGTTCTCCTGGCTCCAGGTACTTAAAGTACGCCTCTGTTACCAGGCGAACCTGCGAGGTACCTTTTTGTGCGCACTGGTTGTTTAGAATGTATGTAATTTTATGGTGTTGATTGTCGATTTGGACGATGGTTTGTACGGCCGAGGTACCTTTTTGTGTGCACCAGTTGCTTAGAATGTGTGTAATTTTATGGTGTTTAATGTCGATTTGGACGATGGTATGTATGTTATGTGTATTTGTTGGAGGTTTTGGAGGTTTTCCTGGTGCATTGTTTGGGTGCCCGGTGCCTGAGGTGCGTTTTTTTGTGCACGAGGTGTTTGCAATTATTTGTGTTGGGTGAGGTACATTTTTGTGTGCACCAGTTGTTTAGAATGTATGGAAATTATAGTGTAGAGTGTAGATTTAGACGATGGTTTGTATGTTATGTGCTGTGTTGGAGGTTCACCTGGTCCATTGGGTGGCTGATGTGCCTTTGTGCGTGCACCAGGTGTTTAGAATTATTTGTGTTGGATGAGGTATCTTTTTGTCTGCACAAGGTGTTTAGAATGTATGGAATTTTATGTTATGGAATGTAGATTTAGACATTGGGTATGTAATGGTATTTGTGTTGGAGGTTCTCGTGGTGATGTTTATTGGGTGCCTTTTTGTGTGTACCAGGTGTCTTAATTTTTTGTATTGTATTGGTATAGTTTTATTACAAGAAAGTTTAAGCTGTTTCCATACATAATCATGTTCATAGATACGATGAAGATGATTTTTCACCAGCAACTATTGGAGCTGTAGGAGTTGTGAGTTGAGAAGGAGATTCCTGAGTTATTCATTTTGAGAACAATTCTAAAAGAATAAGTGACAAAAGTTACTTATTTTTTTGTTCAGTTATAAATAGTAGAAATCTAGTTGTTGCAAATGAGAGAGAGTAGAATACTTATTTATTAATGCTTACCTTATGATTTCCAAGAATCCTAGTTGCTGCTGTAATAGATGTTGTTCCTTTAGTCATCTGCATTCACTTCGATATGATCTTGTCTAAAATCTTTAAAATCTTTACTACCAGTGTGCTTTGATCCAAATGAGAGTTCAAAGGAGGCATCATGTCTACAAAATACAGAAATCGATTGTTACCATTTGTTCATTTGTTGTCAGTGATTTGATTTACATAAAGTAAAATAATTATTTATTAATGTTTGCCTTATCATTTTAAGAGTTGTAGTTGCTGCTGTAGCAGATGTTATTCTTTTAGTCATCAGTAATTATTTCGATTTGATCTTGTTACTGCATTTTGTTCGTATAAAGTGTAAGGGAACTGTTAAAAGGTAGGCTTTTGTTGAAAATGATTTTTCAGCAACAGCTATTGGAGCTGTAAGAGATGTGGGTTGAGAAGGAGATTTTTGTGTTACTCATTTTGATAACCATCTAAAAAAAATAAATAACAAAAGTTACCTATTTTTTGTTCAGTTATAAATAGCTAAAATCTAGTTGTTGCAAATGAGAGGGAGTAAAATAATTATTTATTAATGCTTACCTCATCGGATGGTGAGACTTGAGCAACTAATTTCTCTTCACAAGTCTTTTCAGGTTCAATCTCCAATTCACCATTGTATTCACAATCTGGGCTTTTGAACCTAATGCGTGTTCTCAAGACCCAATCCCAGTTCACCTGTTTTCCTACATCACTATCTTCTTCCATCCCCATTCCACTTCCTAAAATTAAAAAAAAATTATTTAACACTAGTTGAAATAATGAACTAGTTGCGCTGAAAAAAAATTACCACTTTGATCCTAGTTGTTTACTCTCATTCCTATGTCATTTAAACACAGATCCGCTTATTATTTATCAAATCAATAAATAGACATGATGTTATTTACCACAATAACTCCAGCGCAAATAAATCCTAACTTGTATATGGTAAGTAATAATAATGGAAAGCAATTGCCTCAGATAAATTTGTATTTGTCAGCACAGACTGTAAAGTCTTGAAAGCAATCCACCTTAGATTCATAGAGATACATCATCTCCAGCACAAATAATATTTATCTTACGTACCCAAATAATAATAATATAATCTAGTTGCATCAGATGAAATCCATTTTTATCAGCGTCAACTGTTAAGTCTTGAGCACAATTCACCATAGATTCTAGGAGATTTCATATCTCCAGCGCTAGCAGTTGAGTTCACCACTGTTTTGTAATCATAATTTTTATTAAAACTTAGTCTTCACTGAAGATCCAGTACCTCTAGTAGATGTTGGTCTTTGAAATGCTGGTCTTTGAGAGGATGATTTCAGTCGGACAAGTTGTTGCTTTTATAGTTCTCTGTTATCAGCGGAATTTCAATCATTTTTCTATTTTTAGTTGTTCTACAGACATTAACTTTCTCTAGGGATTCCAAAATCAGTTGGGAAATCCATAACAATGCAATAAGGTGCGATTGACCAATCTAGGGATTCCAAAATAAGTTGGGAAATCCATAACAACGCAATAAGCCGCGATCGACCAAGGTCTAATATTTCTCTTGCAATGAATGACGTGGGAAAAAGACAACAATGAATCGTTATTGACATATTCACTAATGCAATTTTTCTATTTTGTACGTAGACTTGACAACGGGTTTACTACTGCACGTTGAAAAACTATTGTCACCGGTTTCGTAATTTGTATGAAAACGATGAGTGAAGTTAGATACAAAAAATTTGCAAATGTTCATTGTAAATATTTCCACGCCTTTAAATGTAAGGAACTATTGGACTTGGAGTCAAAGAAGATAGTGTATACCCTCTTTGATCGCGTGTCATTATGAACTTCTGGATTTCCTATTGATTTTAAAATAATAAATATTTCCACCCCGTGGACACATTCACAATGTTTATTTGCAAATTTTTTGTATCGAACTTCAATCATCGTTTTCCTACAAATTACAAAACAGATGACAATAATTTTTTCAACGCGCAGTAGTAAACCCGTTGTTAAGCCTGCGAACAAAATAGGACAATTGCAATAGTGAATACGCCAATTGACGGCGCATCGTTGTCCTTTTCTCATGTCTTTGATTGCAAGAGAAATATTCGACTTTGGTCGATCGCATCTTATTGCATTGTTATGGATTTTCCAACTGATTTTGGAATCCCTAAAAAATGTGAATGTCTGAAAAACAACAAAAAGTAGAAAAATGATTAACATTCCGCAGATAACAGAGAACTATAAAACTAGCAACTTTCTCAGACTGAAAATCATCCTCTCAAAGGCCAGCATTTCAAAGACCAACATCTACTAGAGCTACTACTGGATGTTCAGCGAAGGGTAAGTTTTAATAAGAATTATGATTATGAAACAGTGGTGAGCTCAACTGCTAGCGCTGGAGATGGGAAACCTCCTAGAATCTCTGGTGAATTGCTCCCAAGACTTTACAGTCTGCACCAATGTCAACGATAGAACCAGTTATTAAGACTATGACAAACAGACAATTATGTCAGTGTCAAAGTCTGCGATCTTGCAAGCAAACAACTTAGACACTATGAGCATAAAATTATCTAGTAGAGAAAAGTTTATACCTAGGAGCGAAATAGGAGGAAAACTCCACAGTGCAACTAGTTGAGCTTTTCCACTAGTGTTAAATAATTTTTTTTTTTTGAATAATAAATAATTAGAGCTGGTTACAAGAGCTCGGACAGACAGAAAATTTGGTCAGTGTCAAAGTCTGCGATCTTGCGAGCAAACAACTTAGACACTATGAGCATAAAATTATCTAGGAGAGATAAATCCATATCTGGGAGTGAAATAGGAGGAAAAATCCACAGTGCAACTAGTTGAGCTTTTCAGCTAGTGTTAGATAACTATTTATTATTTCTTACCTTATCACCATTTAGAGTCTTCCTAGTAGTTGTAGTAATAGACGTTGTTTCTTCAGGCGATCTCTGAGAGCCCTCCTAGTAGTTGTAGTAGTAGATGTTGTTCCTTTATACTATCACTGAGAGTCCTCCTAGTCTTTGTAGTAGATGTGGTTTCTTCAACCTCTGTTGTTGAAGTGGATGCTCCTTGTTTAAAAACAGTGGCTCTTAAATAGCTAAAGTTGCACGGGTTTTTAGACCGAAATGCAGTTTTTCAGACAAAAACTTTTGGTTTTTTTCGCGAAAAAACTGTATATAAATATTATAAAGGGTTTTCGGGCGAAGAAAGATGTTTTTTGCCAAAAAAACTATGTTTCCTTCTCGCGAAAAATAATGATTTTTTGCGCGAAAGAAGATGTTTTTCTTGCCCAAAAAAACTAAGTTTCTTTTGCACAAAAAATGATGTTATTTTTTGCGCAAAGCATGTGTATTTTCTCACACAGAAAAGGTTGTTTTATTCGCGCAAAAAAACTCTTTTTTTGCGCAAAACTGTATATATTATAAAGGGTTCTCGTGCGAGTCTTTCTATTGGCTTCAGCTCATGTCAATCGGTGCAACTTTAGCTAAATAAGAACCAACTGTTTTACACAGAAAGCAACCATTTCAACAACAGTGACTGGAGGAATAGCATCTACTTCACTATCTACTACAACTACTTGAGGATCTTCTGTATTAAAGTAAGAAATAATAAATAATGATTTTTGCTAGCTGAGACACTCAACTCGCTGCGCTATGGAGTGTGTATCTTTAAATTAATTGCAAAGAAATAATTTTTATTTTATCTTTCCAGAATGGATAATCATGACGATAAAAATCCATTGATGGATGAAGAGCTAGAATCCCAGCAAGTTTTTTCTTCACCATCATCTCCCATTTTCGATATCCCATCAAAAAAGGATAGTGAAGACTCTGAAAGTCAATTGATGATTGGCCAATCATTTTTGTGATAATTCGATGCAAACCATAACCTACCAATTTCCAAAAGACTCCACTCACAACTATTACAACCTTCATTCAAGCCTCTGATGCGATAGATGTTACACAGCCTGACTTTCTCTCCTATTTTGATGATTCCGAAAAAGTATAGCCAACCAATTTCCCAAAGAACTCCATTCACACCTATTCCGACTATCATTCAAGCCTCTGATACGATAGATGTTACCCAACATGGCTTTATCTCCTACTTTGATGGTACCAAAAAAATGAAAACTCAAACTGTAAAAGAAAAGTTGTGATGGATTTTTAAGACAAGACAGTTCTCCGAAAGACCAATATAATCCGTTCAGGATGTCAACATCAGCAACTTGAGTGCCTTCATCCACAAAAGGGCTTCTTTGTTAGATACTATGACCCCACACAAGCAAAGTAGCATTAAAAAGAGACAGGATCAAATCAAGATCTACCAATAGCTATGATGGTGTTCACCGTTGAATTTTGTGATGATCCGATGTACACCATAACCTAGCAACTTTGAAAAGACTCCATTCACACCTATTCCATCTTTCATTCAAGCCTCTGATACGATAGATGTTACCCAACATGACTTTATCTCCTACTTTGGTGATACAGAAATAGCATAACCTACCAGTTTCCAAAAGACTCTACTCACACCTATCGGGACCTTCATTCAAACCTCTGATACGGTCATGTTACACAACATGACTTTCTCTCCTACTTTGATGATACCAAAACAATGAATACTCATACTGCATGGATTTTGAAGGCAACATACTTCTCCATCACACCAAGAATCCCTTTCAGGACATCAACATCAACAACCTGAGCGCCTTCATCCACAAGAGCGCCTCTCTGAAAAAATAGTTTGACCCCACAGCAGCGAAGCAGCGTTAAGAAAAACAGCAACAATTCAAGATCTACCAACAGCTATGATGGTGCTCACCGATGAATTTTCTGATGATCCTATGGGCACCATAACCTACCAAGTTCCAAAAGACTCCACTCACACCTATTCCGATCTTCATTCAAGCCTCTGATATGATAGATGTTACGCAACATGACTTTCTCTCCTACTTTGAGGATACCGAAACAAAACGATGATCTAGATGACAAAAGAGAAAAGTTGTGATGAATTTTGATGACAACACATTTCTCCGACACACCAAGAATCCCATTCAGGACGTCAACATCAACAACATGAATGCCTTCATTCACAAGAACGCATCTCTGCTAAATACTATAACCCCACACCAGCGAAACAGCGTTAACAAAACAGCTTCAATTCAACATCTACCAACAGCTATAATGGCATTTACTGATGAATTTCGCGATGATCCGATGTACGCCATAACCTACAAATTTCCAAAGGACTCCACTCACACCTATTCCGATCTTTATTCAATTCTCTTATACGATAGATGTTACACAATATTACTTTCTATCCTACTTTGATAATACCAAACCGGCGTTCAGCACACATTATCAACAATGCTCAGAACCAAATTATGAAGGAAAGACCTGTGACCAAATGAATGCTTACTTTGAAATCATCACTTTTGATAATTTCCCTGAAAATACAATCCTGACATTCAGCGGACTCTTTGCTTGGAAGAATTTGAAGATTAGAAAGCGGATGTCACCCCTGCCTATTGTTCACACAAACATCTACAGATTCATTCACTGTTGTTGACTGAGTCGGTTGTAAAAGAGGGTAAAGCTTTAAAATCTTCTCTATTTGATGATGTTGGTGACAAGGATGACAAAATCGATCACAAAAAGGATCAAATTGAAGTATATGTAGAAGACTAAAGGAACAACATTTAATACAGCAGCAATTGGACAAGTTCTTTTCTCAACCCATAACTCCTACAGCTCCAATAGCTAATGTTGAACCCAATGATGAACAAGATCAAATCAAAGTAATTGCAGATGACTAATGGAACAACATCTACTACAGTAGCAACTAGACTGTTGAAAATACCAAGGTGACCATTAATGAATAATTCTCGTTTTAATTTATGCAGATCAAGTCGATAATAATGAATGAATGAATCAATTGTAACAATCAATTTTTGTATTTCGTAGACGCGATGCTCACTTTGTTGTTTTTTTTTTGCTCAAAAGAATGTTATTTTTTCATGCGAAAGCTAGTGTTTCATTTTGAGAAAAAAGCGTGTTTTTTTCCACAAAAAAACTGTTGTTTTTTCCTGAAAGCCCTTTGTAATATATATGATTTTTTGCGTGAAAAAAGTCTGTTTTGACGCTCAAAAATGGTAATTTTTTGCAAAAAGAGTGGTTTCTTTGTAATTTTTTTCCACGAAAGCTTGTTGTTTTTCCCTGAAACTCTCTTATAACATTGATGATTTTTTGCGTGAAAAAAATGCGTTTTTTGTGTGGAAAAATTAAATTTTTGCGTGAAAAATGATGGTTTTTCAAGGGAAATCTGTAGTTTTTTGGTAGTTTTTTCTCACCAAAAATTGCTGTTTTTTACGCCAAAAAAATATCTTATTTTGGCACAAAAAGTGGAGTTTCTTGTCACAAAAATTTTTTGCTCTTTTCCGAAATTCCTTTGGAACATATATGATTTTTCGCTCAAAAAATCTCTTTTTTTCACACAGAAAAGAAAAATTATTTTTTGCGTGCAAAGTGTAGTTTTTCCGCAAAAACATTTTGTTTTTCCTGTGAAAAATGTCTGTTTTCACGCAAAAAATGTCCCTAACAATCAATTTTTGTATTTTGTAGACATGATGCCTCCTTCGAACTCTCATTTGGATCAAAACACAGTGATAGTAAACATTTTGAAGATTCTAGACAAGATCATATCGAAGTAAATGCAGATGACTAAAGGAACAACATCTGTTACAGCAGCAACTAGGATTCTTGGCAATCATAAGGTAAGAATTGATAAATAGTTATTTTACTCTCTCTCTCTCATTTGCAGCAACTAGAATTCAACCATCTATAACTGAACAAAAACAAGTAAATTTTTGTTATTTGTTTTTTTTAGAATGGTTCTCAAATATCTCCTTCTCAACTCACAACTCCTACAGCTCCAATAGTTGTTGCTGCAAAATCATCTACATCGTATACCCAGTGGTGTAGTGGTAAAGTAATCCTTGCCTATACTGTGCAAATCATGAGGCGATCGTTGGCGTCCGCGCACAGCGCAGCTGGGGGGCTTGGGGGGGCGATGTAAGCCCCCCCAACGGGGTCCGGGGCGAAGCCCCGGCCGCCAACAAATTTAAGCAATTTCAAACATTTTTTTATAGTTTTCAGAGCTGCAAAACTCGAATAAAACTCCCTACTTATAGGTTGAATGAAAAGTTCATAGTTCCTAATTCAAACATGAACTCATATAAACCTTAGATACATTGATGTACTACGTGGATAGTTTGTTGGCGACAGTCGATTCAAGTGATATACAGAATGCTGAAGTGGAGCAATCCTATATTGCCTCATCAAAGAATCAATCACGTACTCTTTTTTGAAAAGCAGGAAAATCCTAAACCAATGAAGTTTAAATTATCACCCCAGTAGCTAGAGTGCAGAAGCTTTGTATTAATTAGAAATTAATGGAAGGCCCCAACCAGTGAATTGTGCAAAAACAATAAGACAGGTAATGAGAATATTGATAGAGAGGCCAACGCCATGTTAGATTAGTCACACTGGACGAAGTTATAGATACCAATAGAGTGAGTACAAAACACTAAAAAAAGGTAGTAGGTAGCAATATTGATAGAAAGTTAAACAGACCACGTTAGATAAATCACTACAAAAAAAGTGATAGATTGTTTTTATTAACAATGATATATTCACTCACTGAAATTTACAACCTGTGTCATTATTTGAATATATAAATGATGTAGGGTTTTTTCTGTCAACATGGAGTTCTACTACAAGTTGCAACCCTGAAACCATAATAGTATTGTTCTATTGTACGAAATGAAAAATCTGAGCACTTTTACATTTACAAACTACATCTGTAAACAAAAACAGTATGGTATGAAATATGAATTTCAAATATGAATCAGAAACACTATGAAAAAATGAAATAGTAAATAAATAAACAATAATAATGAGAAATATAATAACTGATCTTGCTACATCATATGTTAATTAAATAAATTGGGCTGAACCAACCACCAATCAAAAGTCATAATTAATTCAACATTATTATTATTATTATCTATTTATCATCATCATATTATTATTGTCAAAATTATTCAACAACATCATCAATAGCAGCATTGTAGTAATTACTGACAAAATGTATGACATTTGTTTATTATTATAATTATTACTGTTTATTTTATATCATTGACTTCACTGCTGTCATTATTATTATTAAATAATAAATAGTTATTATTGGTATTATCATGTCAATACAATAGATGAATAATTATTTATTATATTTATTTTATTATTATTTACTATTATTATTAATAATAATGAATAGCACTGCTGCTTGTTGTTGTGGTGATAGTAGTAGTAGTACAATACCCTTCTACTGCTATGATAGTAAAAAATAATAAATTATTACCAATACCATATTCTCATAGTAGTAGTAAATGTTGTTGTAATTTATTGGATTGTCGTTATTTATTTTATTTTATTAATTCAATTAAAATGATATTATTATCCCCCTGGTGTTACTTTTATTTGTTAGTTAAATTAAATAATAATAAACTACATACAGTACATCTTGAATCTTGTTAAAAATTGTAAGTATCTTATTACTATCACCTTCATTGGTATTAATATTAATAATATGACAGCTGTCTGTTGTGTAATAATATAATAACCAACAACAACAACCAACCACCATAATAATAATAATTATAATAATAATATAATAGCAAGTTCAACAGTGAACAACTTTTCCTTGTTGTTTAGTTATTATTTTAATCAGCAGTAGTTGTTAATAACTATTACTATCTTTTGCCTACACCAGCTACACCTTTATACTTTAAAAACTTCAAAATTGTCCCAGTAGTATCAGTTGAAGATCTTTTCTTGGCAGACATGATGATGATGATTGTCAGTAATAAAATTATTTCTGAAACAAACTGTAAGTAAAGTCGAGGCGTGGGTTGTTGTAATTTGCTAGCAATTCATAGGATAACTAACGGTGTGTGGAGGCAACCCACCACACAGTTTTCACACATTTGTTCTAGAATGTGACTATGTCAAGAATGTGCATATGTACACTACAAATCCCAGATCATCTGCGGGCACATGCCAAAAAACTGATTTTGTTCATGACCTCTGGCATTTGGGCGGAGCTTGCGCGCTAGCAACAAGTAAACAAAGCCATGCTGCACATGTTCGCATTAGCCTATACGACCGTATAGGCTGCATTGGGTCTGATTTTCCTTTCCTATACGCCGTATAGGACCGTATAGGCTCCACTACACCACTGCGTATACCTACGAACATGATCATGTATGAAAACAGCTTAATTTTTTCTTGTAATAAAACTATACCAATAACTATAAAAAATACAACACAAAAAATTAAAACACCTGGTACACACAAAAATGTACCTCACACAACAAAAGACCTCTAAACACCTGGTGCACACAAAAAGGCACCCAATAAACAACACCACGAGAAACTCCAACACAAGTACCTAATTTCCCTACACAATGTCTAAATCTACATTCCACAATACAAAATTCCATACATTCTGAACACCTGGTGCACACAAAAAGGTACCTCGGCCATACAAACCATCGTCCAAATCGACAATAAACACCATAAAATTACACACATTCTAAGCAACTGGTGCACACAAAAAGGTACCTCGCATGTTCGTGTGGTAACAGGGGCGTACGTCAAGTACCTGGAACCAGGAGAACCTTCGCCTCCTTAAACTCCATGGGGGAGATCTGCTCCCTTATTACTACTGACAAGAATTTAGTTATTTTCTACCAATCACATGACAAGTCTGTAGTTACTGTCTACCAATCACATGACAAATCTGCAGTTATGTAGTTACTGTCTACCAATCACATGACAAGTCTGTAGTTACTGTCTACCAATCACATGACAAGTCTGTAGTTACTCTCTACCAATCACATGACAAGCCTGTAGTTATTGTCTACCAATCACATGCCAAGTCTGTAGTTTACCAATCACATGACAAGCCTGTAGTTACTGTCTTTCAATCACATGTCAAGTCTGTAGTTGCTGTCTACCAATCACATGACAAGCCTGTAGTTACTGTCAACCAATCACATGCTAGCTATTGTACTCTACCCATAGTATTGTGATATAGATAACTAACCACGCCCTAGTATGTTCTCTCTCTGCACTCAGCAATTGAATAACTATGTAGAAAGTGTATTTTGCTTTGCCTTGTTTGATATCTGTTTCGCACAAGCAAAACATTTTTTTCTTTATGTAAAGCAGTTAGGGCTGGCATTTAATGGGCAGGTAATTGTGGAGGTATTCCATTTAGTTGATTAATTTCTATATTTTACATACTTGAGCTCACAAGAAACAGCAAAGGATTGAATGAAGCAAACAGAATCAAAAGATATAGCCAAGGCTTTACAGGTAGCCTAGTATGTATATCAGTGCTTGTAGAGAGGTAAACAATCTACTGAGTACAAACAACACAAGTTATGGCTTTATTTCCATCATACTCTGGACAATGTACTCCTTGGGCACACACAGCTCTGTTGAAGTACAGGAGACCACCATTGTCACCAGCAGCTTCACCACGGATGTACTCTGGGTCTTTATCTACACACTCATATGTTGATGGGTTTGCATGGCCATAGTGCGATGACATCAGGTATCCTAAAATAATATTTCGTTGTCTTTGTTTACTTTGAGGGATTAACAGGGTGGACAAATAGAATTACACTATAGTAGATTAAATCATCTTGGTATTAGCAAGTGATTTTTTTTGTATAATTGGAAAAATAAACCTCACAAAAGTAAACAAACTACTATCGAAAAATATAAGAAGGTGTCATTAGTAGGTAGTAAAGACAAACTTAGTTTCTGAAAATGATCTACAATATTGTGAAAATATGTTTGCAGTCTAACAAAATAAGGGGCTGTAATAAAAACACAATTTAGTTTTATTGCCGTAACTAATGAAAAAATTATTTGGGTTCCAGACTTTCCAGCGCATTTTATCTTTGAGAGCACTAGCAGCTGAAGCTGTGTAAAAGTATACACACACCTTCATACTCCATAGTCCATTTGGTAGGACAACTCCTCTTTCCTGGTACCATAAGAGTTGATGTTCTGTTGTTGACATAACAAACAGCACATGGTGCATTCTGGTTATGTGCTTCATTCTCGAATATTCCATAGCTGCCGCTCTCATATTCCACACCAGCAACATTACCATAGCCACCAGCTACACCAGCACTGTTGTATTCAGCATCATTCACCATACATTGGTAGTTTATTCCTCCACCGATGTGGGTGAAGTATGACTTCCCCATAAAACCTAAACCGATAAGCAACAATCAAAATTAAATAAAAAAGTTGAGAATAGTCAGGTATATAAACATTTGTTGTCGAACACATACACATACCAAAATATATCAGAGTAGCATCTGCTCCACATGAAGTTCTGCCCCATCTTGTGTAGGTAGCTCCACCGGCTGGTGGACCTGTAGGTCCTACATTTCCTTTTAGTCCAGATGTACCAGGTTGTCCATCATTACCAGGTAGGCCTTGAGGCCCTAGTCAAAATTTAAAACTATTATTTACACCATGTTTTAGTAATCGAACCATTCACGGGTTAAGTGGATAATCTAAAATTTTGATGATGAACCGAAATTAGCTGCTCAAAGGAAAAATGTTTAACTTATCAGTTTTCTCTGTTGAGTTAAAATGTTTTGTTAAACAGACTGGAATGGTTGGTGTGTTGTAATCAGCCAAGATCGGTTTGGGCTTATGCCATAAATGGAGAATCTTTTTCCATGCTGGCCACAGAAAATTATGATTTGCATCCCCTCATTGTTCAACAGGACATAATTTCAACATTTAACGTCTAACATTTAACACTTTAAATTATTCCTAACATTTGATGGAAAATGCTTAAAAGTATTAAAGAAACCTCAGTGTGTTCCTTTTTAAGCTTGATGACAATACAAACCATTTTCTTTTTAAAATATTGAAACAAGCAAAACTTGCTGGTTATTTAAAAACTGTTTTTTTCCATTCAATAAATAAGTTGGTCTAAGATTATGAGAGAGCTGTTTGAAGATAATTTGGAAAGTTAGAAAAATTCTGTGGACTTCAGGGCCAATAAATGCCGTTCCATGACTGGCAAAAAGGAATTTTCTAGTGTTGGGAAACGTAAGTCAATTGATGGATAATTGGGGCACCAGTTTGAATGTAGAGAACAGTTTGTTTTTGACACATAATCATTACCACATCAGACTTGCATTAGACCAACACTGTCTATGTGACAACTAAGCACAAAATGTGTTTGATTTTATTTCACCAAAAGTTAAAAGAAAGTGAAGTTTAGATGTTTAAAAAATGTTCAATTTTGGGCAACTTGAAGCCTTATTCCAAACAATGGCGATCAGAAAACTAATAAAAAGACAAGACTGAAAGCCTTTTATTATAAACTCACCATCTCTACCATCCCTTCCATCTTCTCCATCTCTACCATCTCTACCAGGGGGTCCAGGTGGTCCAGCTACCTCTATGGAAAGTAATGCAACAAGTTGTTTGTACTGCGAGCTTAATGAACTACAACCAAAACATACTTTTAAACTCTTTTGATCAATTCAAGAAAACATCATTACAGTCAATTTTTGATTGATCATATTTATGCAAATAAACAAGAGAAAACAACTTCTACAGTAAATTATTTTAGTTAACCAATATAATGGTGAATCCACAGTGTTGACTTGTAAAAATGTGGTGGCTACGCCGAACTCGTGTTACAATCTGTTAAATGGTCTTATGCTCTTATTATTGGCACAAAAGTAACTCACCTGATACTGTGAAGTGTTTGTTATCGTTCACAACATCTTCTAGTGAATCCAATTTTGTCATCTATCAACGACACAAATTAAAGATGGAAACAAGCTATTTAGTCCAAGCTGTGTAAAAATAATGATATGCGTTCTGAGTACTGATCCGCAAGGTGCATTGCTTGAACAAAATAAAAACTGATTAGAAAAAAAACCAAAGAATTTTTTTTGGTAAATAGGTTTGCAATCAAGCCTTTTAGAGTTATATTGGATACGTAAAAACACTCATAAACTACAGGATTTATTTTGCATAGATACAATGTATTTGTTAACTTATTCAACTTCCACTGGCTAGCATTCCATATGTTGACAGGAAAAATTTCCGAAAGCTAACCAAATTAAGTTGAATGGTATTTATTAAACAAAAACACAATAGAACTGTATACTGTGTACAACTTACATACGACTGAAGGATTGCTTGTATCTCTGCTACTTGACTCTCCAAGTCTTCTGCTTTCTGTACCCGAGGTTCAATAGAGGTGGTGGTACCATCTAGTGACTTACATGTACATACAACAACTAGTATGCCCACCAGCAGTAGATAGATGGATTGTCTACTCATCATAGATTGCATCTCAGAGACTTTAGTTAGCTAGCTGGTTTAGTAAAAACAAATACAAGGTCAGATATAATAACCAAAATGCGCTATCTTTTCATGAGTTATTTATCAATCAGCATATATTCTGAGATAAAAGTGTAACTACATGTTTCTTGAAAATTTTCTCAATAAATAAAGTTTATTATCAATAATTTGGTTTGAGTCGCCAACCTCAGCTTGAGAAACTACACAAAAAAGCAATCACCAAAAAACGTATTTTTTGCTTAGTTCCTTTTTGATGAATTAAAGTGGAAAAAAACTTGAAGTGGTAGCCAAGGCTTTAACTTTCCAATTAAATATAATTATGTGGTGAAAACCTCAACGTAATTGGTGTAAATTTTGAAAGTTTTCAACGTAATTTGAATAAATAATTAACTACTAACCTTGCGCATTTATCAAAATTTCTTGTGATAATAGCCAGTTGTACGCTAGCAGACTGTTATATACTGATGCATTTTTGTTGTTTCATCATATTTGGAATGGACCAATAGTATGTTGAGTTATCCAATGAAAACATTGCAAGCATGGCTTTGTTACACTTATATGCCAGGCATTACATCAATAAGATTGTTTTCTAAGTCTGTTTGATGGATCACTAAACAATGTGCTTGACTCCATAAGTAACATAACAAAACTTCCAATATCTTTTATCAGATTCAAAACTCCAGTACACGAATTTCACTGCCCTTAGAGTAAGTTGATGTCGACATGCTGCCATGTAATGACATGCAGCTTATGTTTTCATTCCTCGCTCTAGCTACCATTTTGAAGAAATTTTTAGCAGTTAAAAGGGTACAAAAGCTATCAAAATCTAAAATTAAAGTAAAAGTCTGAAAACCACCAGGGAATAATATATAGGAATGCGTAAACTGTGAAACTGATTTAATGAAAATTAATGATTACTATCAATTAATGATGATTATTGGTAATAAAATATAATAAAGGAAATTACGTAAGAAAGTGCTGAAAAATCATTGCTAATATCAATATAGTAGCGGTGAATGAAAATAATTATGAAACTTAGTGTTATATAACTGGCATAAGTTACATCACAAGTACTTTCCATTAAACCATGATTGAAAAATAATTAAATTTTGTCCACTTACAAGTTTACAATAGCCAGAGTTTTCATCCCAGGTGCACAGGCTTTTACTAAGGTAGCAGAACTTTGTATCCACAATCCATTTCTCTCTTACACATTTTGAACACGTTGGTTAAAGTTGGCTCCAATCAACCTGGACTTTCTACTAGCCATATTATTGGTTGCGTACATGTAACACATAGTTAGGTCTAGATCCCTTCTGAGAGATGTTAAAGTACAGCATTAGTCATACAGTTGTATTGGTTGTTTGTTTTACATAAGCTGATACTGTCTAAACAATTTGCTGCTAGCTTCAATATTAAAGGGTGGTTTCAATTATCATCATAAAGGTGTCCAAAGGCCGTTTTGGTCGTTATGTAAGACCTAACTGGCTGTGGGGATTTAGGACCATTTCTATGACAAGATATAACGACTACTTTACAACCAGTTTAGGTCCGGTTCTATTACCCACACTTGTGGTTATAGGAAGGTCCTTAGCATTCATTTGCATGTAATAATGGGGTCATGTTATCATGATAAAAAAGTTGCGCGAGTCATCAAAAAATAATGAAAACCGTCATATAATCAGAATGAAACAATTAAGATAATTAAAGATGGCTGTTAAAGTCTGAAGCAAATTTTATTGCCACAGTTTCCTGTAAGAAAGTTATATTGTCTAACATGCATTAGTATTCAAGCTCATCAATGAAACAATCACAGTAGGACAGCAACAGCATTTATAGCAACAATTAAAATTGTTTAAAAATGATTAATTTCGATAAACTGATATATAAATAATTTTCAAAGCGGGCTGCTTGCAACTTATTGTAATAATCAAATCAAATTTCAGTATGGATTTTTCTAAGAAAATCTTAGTGGTTTCAATGGTCTTGCCTAACGGCTTGATCAAGCGATATTGTGTGCGATCACTAACGTTTTTGTTTGATGGACAATAATCATATGCAGTAATTATTTATTAGCTAATGATAGTCTAAATTAGGACCACCTAATTGAAGCAAGATTAACTTGGACCTGGGCTTGCCATAAAACTGTCAGTAGTTAGGACCAACTTCTAATTGAAACCACCTCCAGAGCTATAACAGCAAAAAAATGGATGACTTGACCAGAGACGTTTTGTTGTCACTTGACGAATTCACTTTTTAGCCGTAGAACTTGTTAAGACAATCTATAATTTGAGTTATCCGCAAAACTCGTGTTACAGAACAGAGTGCGGCCACGTGACTTGGTGTTGCTGTGACAGGTTGTGTGACAACATACCTGAGTGATACATTCATACGTTTTAGTTCTTCGTTTTTACTTCCCTGGTATCCAGCCTACTTTGTACAAAGAAAGTATGATTCACAGTAAAAGAAAATGATAGGGTACAGAAATAATCATCAACAAGTAGGGACAAACTAGGGAAACAGCTTTAGCTGATGTACATTGGTTAAAATTTGCTTCCTTGTTGGTTAAAAAGTTGTAAATGAGTACCCAGTCAGTACATAGTTGGCAAGGTTCTTAGTTATAGTATACAAAACAAACTACTGTATAAAATGAGAAGTTATCTATTGAATATCACATGTAAGGGTTGATTTATGCACCTGGTTCATCACTTTGATATCAATATGCTAGCTGAGTAATCTCAATATTTGGATAGAAATAAAGTGTTGTGTTACATAATGTGCTGGTTGTGCATAGACACCTTTGTTACATCCATGCGTGTCGCGTCAAAATATAGACTTGAATATTGAAACTAATTAATTATGTCAATGTATAGCGGACCTATTAAATAATATGCGCACTTGCCCATAAAAGTTGCGAAGAAAATATTTGTTATTGGAACTGACTTGCAAATACACGTGATATTTAGTAAAAACTTTAGTTACAGTGTTATACCATACATAGTTTTCACACAAGTTATGTATTTTTTAAGAGCATTTAAAAATAAGGTTAAAGATCAAAGGTTACGGTTGGAAGTCGTTTTGCTCCTAATTAATTGTTTCCTAAAAGCGTGAAATTATTTGAAAAATATTGTTTTTTTTGCACGCGTTTTAAGACAAATGAGTTACATCTAAACTCTGACTTCAAAATAACTACGTTTACAAGGAAACAATCACAATTGTGACATCACTATTCAACACTATTCAAATGAGCAGGGAAACAAAGGGAAGTTTAGATTACAAAGTTTATCTGTAGTTCTGGATAAATCATGCTTCAAATTTTGATAGAGAACCTGCAAAGTAGAATGCCAGTCAAAAGTTAGCCTACATCAGGTAGTTTCACCAAGCACAGAGATCATCAGAGCGTTTGATGTAAGTAGCTTGTACATCAAACATTCTATTGTGTAAAAACACTCAACATATTTTTGATGCAACACTCAGCGTGAGATATCTCTTTAATATAGGTATGTAGTGGATAGTGTAACAGTATGTTGACGACCAAAAACACTTACATTTTGTGATGCATGAGTGAAACCACAAATGCAACCATTTGATACTGGGATGTGATTACATGGTAGCCTTCCATCTACTTCAAAACAGGAACAATTAATCATTGAATTCGGGATTCGTTGTATTTAATTTGTGATATTGACAGGTAAAAGCCTTAATATCGCAGGTAATCGATACTCTCTTTGCTCATTCCAGTTATACCATTACATTTTGATCGATGCAAAACAATGTGCATCCGGAAAGCTGTATTCCACACAACTACACATGTACTACGTTTCCACATCATGACAAATTGGCGATACTGCCGGCGATAAAGGGAAATTCCAATTGGAAACACCATTGTCGACAAATTTGTCGTGAGACTTGTCGACAAACATTTGTCGCTCTCTGAAAGCGAAAAATTGGCGATAAGCAGAATTCCAGATGTTTATTGCTATTGGAAACGCTAATGTCGCCAAAGGCGATAAAACCAGACATGCGTAATAAAACAGGAAGCCACAAATTATCCATTGTAACCGCATGGCATCGTTAGCTAGTGTGTGTTTATATTTAACTAACGAGGATCGTTTGTGGTTTATTACACAGTTATTTATGAAACAATACAACTGATTTGAAACGAATGAATCTTAGCTGCTGGTAATTAATTATTGCAGTGGTGAAAAACAAATGGTAGTATTTTTTTTAGCAAAAATCCACTCGATTCTTTATTATAATTATTATTATTTATTTATTACTAACTAATAATAATAATAAATAATATAATTTATTGAATCATAGCCAGTGTGCTACCAAAATTCTTTGTCACCACACAGCTTCCTTAGCTAGCCAACCACTCAGTGATGTTTTACTCATATATTTCACAATAGAGGAAAATAATAATAAAAACAGCCTGCAACGCTAGTCGGCTAAATTGCACTCAACAGCACACTCACTGCAACTGCCTCTGTGGGCGTGGTTTAACCAATGGCGATAAACTTTGAGTCGTGGAAATATATGCCCTTGTCGCTAATTATTTGTGGTAGCAAACCACAGAGATTTGGCGATATTTTGTCATGATGTGGAAACATAGTAATGGTTACAACTACTTAAATGCCAAAAGTGTTTACTGCCTCACGTCTTTAACAGCTGAAAACATTTAATTTCCGGTGAGCACTGTGACTTAATTCAATCGCATAACCATCTGCTCAGTTCACAAAACTTAGCTACAAGAGATGTTCTAATGCGTTTTAGAGCGGCCACTCTTGAATATATATAGTACGTGCAGTAGGAGCACAGTTACTGTAATTTTTGCTGCACACATGCGAACTAATTGAAAAACTTGATGCAAATGAATATTTGGGTTATCAACCTATAATTGCAACTGAAAGGTACCATATCAACATATCGCTCATGTGACTTTGACATATAATATGCTTCTATCACAAGAAATAGTTATTTTTTGGTAAATGGCACAATTTCACAAATGCTACCTAGTTTTTAGATAAAATAGGTAAATATTTGCACTTTTCATCTCATTTACATAGAATGTCTTTCTATCTTTGAAAATAATAATTATTTTCCTATGTAAATGTTTTCAAACTGCATCTGTTTGGGAGTATACTACATCCAGTATAGCACTTTGATATTTATACGCTAGTTCTTTCACCACACTTTTTTGATAAAAAAGATATATTATTTCACAATGTGCTGGATGAACACAGACACTGATATCACAATTGACATGAAGTTACGATGTATAACTTTGATCTCCAACCAGTCAGTAGCGAACAACAGAAGGCTTATTGCGTGCACTTGCTGCTAGTTAACTGGAACTCCAGACATGAAAATAATTCAGGTTCTTGCAGCAATATTTCAGAAAGCATTCCAGCCTCCCCGAATCTAGGAAGTTTTCATTTGTTGATATGTGGCAATGAGGACATTTGTATGTACACAAAACGGCCTTCTCCCCATATACTCTTCACGTGAAAAACTTACGAAGTAAAATTCAATCTATATGATACCGTCCCCACTTTAAACTCAAGATCATACCTGTCTATTTTGTACATGCTCTAACCAAAAAGTGTTTCTAAAGTATTGCTGCTTACAATAGCAATAAGTTGTGGGTTTTCTCAGCCTCGTGATTACTTATAAGTAGTAATTTATATCGTCGGCGATTTTTGGCATTACTTCAATTCTCAAAAGAAAAGATAATTTCTATTTAAAAATTTTTTCTCATTAAGCGTTTCTAGTATCATAAACCGTTCTGTAGGTGGATGAAATGCCAACTATATCATAGCCATCTGCCATTATATACATAATGTACTTGTTTGCTTCTTTTATGACAGTACAGAAGAGGAAGGAAATGAATAAAACTAAACATGTGTGATGGTTTATTTCCAATAACTCTGAGCTAATGTACAATGTCATTATGTTGAATCAAAGTGTTCTGGATTTATTAACACCTTTACAGTGAAAATTGCTGATAGTTTTAGGCCGCACAATTGACTTGTCGCAGACATAATATACTTGTACTTGAGAATACTTACACATTTTATATATCAGAATGTACAATCAGATACGTACACAATAGACATATTACCATGTACAACAAACTACATACACAATAGATATATGAGTACGTACAACCATATACTTACACTATAGATATATAAGTATGTACAACCATATACTTACACAGCATATATACAACAGACAACCTGTTTTCAGAAACTCCACAAAGAATGAACCTTCTTGCTATCAGGTCCGACATGTTGTTACAAACTACCAGCTAGTTAAAGCTCTAAGCAGTATATTGTAGCACATACTGGGAGAGGTATCTAGTGCACTTGTTATATAGAGTCTATACAACCAAGTTGATAGGTAGTAGTGTACTGTACTATAGCAATAATAACAGACTGTAAACTAGAGAAATGTCAACAGATGTAAATAGAAGTTTTATCACAAGTACTAATCTTACAATTCTTTCACCTAATCCACTAAAACCTAAAAAGCTATTTGAGTCCAATAACTCTCCACCAAATATCGTGTCATCATAAAAATTCTCAAGGTTTGCACTTGAATAATTTAGACAATGTAGTTCAGAGATATCAAAGTCACAATCAAAATATCATTATCGTTCTTAACATTGAAAATAGGCTTTCAATTTTACTGTGTAAGAACCCAAACAATTTGATGTAAGAAAAGATCCAGGATACAAATTGGTAACTTTACCAAAATAGTGTCATAAGAATAAATGGTTTCTATTACTTGTATATGCAAAATCCTGTTGTGTATAAAACTACCTAATTGTATAAGATAAAACATAACCTATTGTATAGCGCATGTAACATTGTAGCTATTACTAACTTTCCGTGTAGCGCTACATTATGGTGTCATGGCTCAGTGCTTCTCAATAGCGATAAACCATTAAGCTTTTCCATGAGCCAGCAATACAGTAGCGCCAAAGGTCATGAACCCTAATTAGCGAGTCAACGGCGACTTTGAGCTAATGAGTCAATGAGTGAAACTACTGTGTGAAGGAAAATTGTTTCAACCAACAATTAGTTTTAAATGCTTTTCTTGTGTTTGTTTCATCTAATACTACATACTCCACAGGTAAAATTTTGAATCAGCAGTGCTTGGCTAATGTGCAATTTATTTACTAAACTTAAAATAATTATTTATTTTTATTATTTTTTAACCACGGCCAATTGATTATTTATTATTATTTAATTTTTATTATTATCAATATCTAAAATAAGGAAAAAAATAAATAATATAAAATAAAATACATAAGTATATTTGTGATCTCTAATTCTGCATCAAATTTAATTAATATAAGTGGTCTTGAAAGGCAACTGTTTCATATCACTGAAATTTCTGTCCAAATTATTTAATTATATTGACTGCAGTGATGCTAGAAATACAATACACGCATGTGCAAACCAGTAGCGCTACGGCATTCCCTATTTCCATAACGCTTCAGTGGTCTGGCGCTATTATAAGTCGCTACTTAGTAGCGACTTTCAATAGCGCCACATAATCACGACTTCAGTAGCGATATACCCATTTCCAAGAGGGGAAAACCCGTGGCGCTACGACGTAGCGCTACGGCGTCGCGTCATGGAAAGTCACTATATGTACTGGTATACCACCTTAATATTTATAGGGTAGATATGTCAGCCCATTTTGTTGATAAAAACAAAATCTTGTGTTACTCCAAGTGCTGGATGCATAGTCTGATGTTACAAATTACATAAAGTTATGTTCAATAACTTTGATCTCCAGCCAGGCACTAGAAAATAACAAATGGTTTATTGCGTGAAGGCTCTATTACTGCACCTAAAACATGCAGCATAAATTTCCGTCACAGTTTTGCCACAAATTCTTACAGAACAATCTATGTCTGTGAAATTTCAACTACTTATTTATTTCTGGCATTAGATATATCTGTATCTAAAACAACATTGTGTTTCCAATCTTTGCTTAAATCAAGTTGTTTGGCTGGTTTGAAAGCATTTAGCAAAACCTGGCTGCAGACCTAGCTTTGGTAGCAAGAAGTTCACTAGTGACAGCATTGAGATGGGATACAAAATTCCAAAAGGTAGATATACGAAAACTAACCAAATGAAGATTCATTTTTAATGTAAATTAGCTCTTAAACAACTGTTTCAATCGTCGGTTGAGTGAGGCAAACAATTGTGGTTATCTGACAACTGATTAAATATTATGTTGGGCTGAATAAGAGGTTCTTGGTACTGCCTTCTTTGCATCGACCATAATCAGTCAGCACTAAGTACTCATATAAGTGAATGTTTACTATTAATACTTTACTATTACTTTACTATTAAGACTAGTTAAGTAATAACTACTTCACTGCATACATCTTTTCTGTATAATAGTCTGTTCATTCAAGTATTGACTATATACAGTTGTGTTGACTATAAATAAACCACAGTTGATTTTTTGTTACTCAACTATAGCTGAGATGACAGCAACTGCTGCCATATGTTCGTATTTGGTAGCTTATTGTTGGTCAATATCCATAGCTGGTATCAATTATATAATAATCAATACCCTTCAGTAACTATAGCGCAATCGTCAATATAATAAATAATGCATTAAGAGTATTCGCCACTTGTTGGTTAAACAAAGTATAAAAATAAGAGGTGTAACTTAATATGTCGCGTATGCAACCCACCATTAGTTGAGAAAAAAATAAATATTCAATGAAGTTTTATAGTCTACCGAACAAATCGTAAAAAGCATAATTCCAAATCTTCAAAACAATTCGGGAAGTATTAAAATTTGAGCTGCTATAAACTGAAACAGTTTATATTGTTGCTCTTCAATTTAGTAAGTTTTGAACACTTTCAATAGTTTAGACTTTTTTTAGGGATAGAAAACAAGTTAATGAAAACAAAAATAAAACAACTAGCTCGTTATAATTTAATTAGTGTTCAGCTTCATTCACAACCTTTGAAAAATCTAAGTAAATACTAGTTGATTATTTTTTTATCCAGTGAGTCACTTCTTGTTGACCCACGAGTTCCAATTATTTATCGTTTAAATTCATTGCCGGTCTGATTAGTTTTATGGCAATGTGTTCGGCTAATACTCTTATTATAGTACATCACATTTTATTGCGCTTTGTTATAATAAATTACAAATCTTTTCCTTTCATGTCATGTTTTGATTTGCTTTCCTATGTTGTACTATGCTGCATTTTACATTCAATTTTATTGTCTTAATTATGTTAGCAATTAATTGATATTTTATTACGTAACCCATACATAATACTTCGTTGTTTTTTATTTCATTATACTGGTATATTTGTTTACGTTATGCTCCGTTATATCACACTATCTAATACTTTTTACAAAGCTTTCAATTATGCCATACTGCCTTTTAGCAAGCTGTCTTTTTGGTCAACATTACTGTTTCACAATAAAAAAATGGCAGTTGATCATGCACAACATCTGATATGTGAATGGAGATATAAATACTTCACAATAATGTATTGATATATTTGTATGGCAGTTAAATTTCTACTGGGCAGCAGCAACATCTAGCTACAGTGCTAATGCATCGTGGTCGACAACATTCCTCCTTCTGTCGATTTTTGTTTTAAACCATATTTTCTTTTGTTGAAATAAATAGAATAAACAAAATAACAAGCAAACCACCAAATATAACTTGACAAATAGTTTATTGTCACTGATTGTTGAGCTTTATACGTAACAGCTAAACTTGTCTGATGATGCAGAGCATTCCGGTGTTGATACCAAATTTATGAGACTATTGGTGGTAACAATACTGATGTCTCATTTTAACTGAAAACAAAGAATCTATTACATACCTGATGTGATGTGTGGGAAGAGACACCAATGCTACAGAATAAAATAATCACACAACCATAGGACAGTTTTAGACAACCACTCGGCAGCAACAGCTACAAACAGTGCAACCAACTCTTTATTTTGTTTAGTATTTTATTTACTTGTAACAGATACTGTTTTCCTGACAACGTACAAACTCTTTTGTTGGACTGAGCAGCTGTAGTGCCAATCTTATAGCTAGAATAATTGTTTCAATCTAACTTAAACTTTAAAACTTGCGTCTCCTTCAATAAACCAATAGGGTTAACTTGAACTAGAATAAATTCGTTATTATTTATCTCTTTCAATCTGATGACTTTGATTGTTTGAGAGAATCCATTTTATATTGACAGGTGAAACATATCTCACTCATTCCTAGCTAAATAAAAGAAACAAAAACTTGTTCAGAATTAAAAACTGAACAAAACTTTTTGTAAGCAGTTTCAGGCTCGCGTCCATTTCACAACAGGAAATAGCGACAGCATTAACTTAGTCAATGGGCAAAAACATATGAAGTCTTATAGTGATTGTTAAATCAATGATTCTCACTTCTAGATAGAGGTGTTTGTGGTCAAGAAACCATAATGTTACACTGTTACCTGAAAGATGCCCAGTTGAAAGAAAACTGCAATAAGAACTAGTTAACATGTATTATAGGTGTAAATATGTGACGGTAAATAATCGTAAATGAACTGCAAACATTTATGCAGCGACATATCCCGGTAATCAACAGGTAACCTTAAGGCTGGTTCCCATAGAGTCGTAACAGTTGTAGGATAATCGCCGATTGGTCGTGTGATCGTAAGCACCAGTCTATGTGAACCATGCTCGATGTGCTGCGACTGTCGCAAGAGTCGTAAGATTGAATCGTGCTAGTTTGGAGTGGCCAAACTTCTACGACTTCTTACGACCTTGCGACTACGATAATTGTACTACAAGTCTATGTGAACCACAGTCGTACGATCATAGAAGTAATAAAACTTGGATAATTCTATGAGTTTGAAAGCATCAAATTGTGATCCCACAATGCACTAGCCATTTCCGTTTGATTATTAACTTGCCGAAGACGACCAACTACTACTACTGTGACAAATTATTTATTATTTCAATTTGCTTTTTCTGTGTTATCACGTACTAAGCTTCCAGCTAATTCACCATGGATGACAAAGTTTTAATGGATACTATCAGAGAATACAGATGTCTGTATGACAAAGGGTGTAGTGAATTTAAGAACAAGCTGAAGAAGGAGAACGCCTGGAAGGAAGTTGCCATCGTGATGGACTGTAGTGTAAAGCAAGCAGAGGCTCGATACCGATCCATACGTACAGTGTTTGGTCGATATGTAAAATCACTAAAACCACCCAGTGGATCTGATCGTAGTCAGATTGTGATTAAGGACTGCTATGAGCATTTGCGTTGGCTGTTGACTCATATAGAGCACCGTGTCACATCAGCCAGCAAGGTGGTAGTTTCAGCATCCAATAGTAAAAAAAGACGAGCAGAAGAAGGTGTTGAAGTGCAAGAAGAGGATGAAGAAGGCGAGGCAGATATCACCCTTATAGCGGATGAATCTGCTACCACCACTACATCATCATTTTCTGATGCAGCTAGTACTAGTAGTAGTACAAGTGGACGTGAGTACCATGAACATAAAATAATAATAAATTATTATTATATATATAATACTTTACTGAAATTAAAAATGATATACTTATTATTGTAGAATGATAATAATTGTTAATCCATAATAAATAATAATTAGTAAATCAATAATAATAATAAAGAATTATTATGTACTAACTGATATTAAACAGAATTAGGAAAATTGTCATTAAAAAAGCAGTATTATACATTTACTGAAGTAGTTGCTCAACTATAACGTGACATTGCCATATTTTCGTGTTATAAATATTGTTTATGCTGAAACTCTTGTTTATTTTCAGTGAATGGTGATTGTGATGGTGAGATTGGAAAGGGTGTGAAAGAGGGTTTGATTAACCATCAGGATATGCCAGGTATGAGAAATTAATGAATGTCAATTGCTCTGGATAGTCATTGTATAATATTTAGGTGGTTTTCAAACACAATTTATTCATACTATTTTACAGTTCAGACGTCTAAAAAAAATAAATCTCTAGATTCATGGAGCAAATCTGTAAAGGTTAACAAACAGGTGGGTATGTTTTTGATGTTTTTATTACTGAAAAATAACTCCAGTTTTTCATGTGTATAGGCATAAAATTTCTGATGAATTTTTCTTATAGAAAAGTAACTTTGAAGAAAGATTGTTGGGCGAGTTGGCGAAGGTAAACACTGAGGAACCAAAAGATGAAGCTCACCATTTTGGCTCCTTGATTACGGAGAAAATGCGCCGATTTAACCCATACCAAATGGCAGTGGCTCAGCGAAAAATTTTGGATGTACTGACAGACGTTGAACTTCAGCCACCTCAACAATATGTTCGTCAGCCGCATTCTGCATATCAGCATCTGCCATCTAACTCTCTCAACTCTTCACTTGCTCATTCTGCTCAGCCACCATTTGCTCCACCAACTCCCTACAATCCACCATCAGCCTCTCACAATTTACCTCAGACCCCAAACAATCTGCCACCCACAACTCACAATCCAAACCACTCTTTTAACTATCTGCCACTGACACCTCACAATCTACCTCAGACATCTGACAACCTGCCAACTACTCCTCACAATATACACCACACCTCTCAACATCTGTCTTCCACCCCTCAAGCTGCACCTCAATATCCACCAGTGACAGCTAGTTCATCAGAGCTAATGTCAGAAGCAAATACATACCACACATTAAAGTGAAATATTTTTTCTTTCTATTAGAAATAAATTTGTGTGAATATTCTTGTAAGCTGTGTATTATTTTAATAAAATATATATATTGTGAAACACTATTTGTTTATAATAGATTAACTGCATTGTAGCATAACATATATTCATCACTGGTTTTGCCGTCTTGGTCCACAGCTGGCTACATGCTCACTCTGCCATGGGCACCGCTCTTGGCCTTCTCTGCTGACTACATATTGTGCCAAATTGTCTCTCATAACTTTCGCATTGTATGTGAAGTTGCGTGTAGCAATCCTTCCTGGGTGTGAGATGGCAGGGAAACTATCAATATCAGTTAACTTTCTCCAATCACCCGGTACCATGCCATCTGCATTGTTACTGTCAACAAAACCCGCTGGCGTATACCTGGAATTCTCGGTGCAGAGTAAATAGTTATGGAGGCAGACACATGCCTTGACAATATGATCCACTGTGTTGACGTCAGCTCATATAGGCTTTCTGAAAATCCTCCATCGTGCTGACATTATGCCGAAAGCATTTTCTATAGTTCGTCTTGCTCTTGACAGCCGATAATTAAAAATATTTTGGTCAATTGTACATTTACCTGAGTAGGGCTTCATCAGCCATGTTTTAAGAGGGAATATATCATCACCCAACAGGAAGTATGGCATGCTCATGTCATTCACATCATCTGGTGGTGGAAGGTTAAGTAAATTCTCCTCAAAGAGACGATGAACCTCTGTCTGCGCAAATATACTGGCGTCTTTGTCCCTTCCAAAGCTTCCAACGCTGACGTACGTGAACCGGTATTTAGAATCGCAAATAGCCATCAATACAGTACTGTGAAAACCCTTGTAGTTAAAGAAGTACGATCCTCCGTATTTCGGGCATTCAATGTTAATGTGTTTTCCATCTATTGCTCCAAGGGTGTGTGGCAGGTCCCATTGCTCGTAAAACTCATCCGCGATTTTTCTCCATTGATGTTGAGTTTCAGGAAATTTCAAGTATTCCTCATTAAGGGCAGACCAAATAGCAGTACAGGTTTCTCTAATTATTTTGCATACCGTAGATCGACCTAAACGAAAGTCAAATGCTTCAGACTGCTGTGAGTCCCCTGTAGCCAGGTAATGTAGAGTGACAGCCAGCTTCTCTTCTACACTGATTGGGCGTCGACCAGATGTTCTCCTTGGAGCAGGCAGATGTGGTTTGACTATAGAAAGAAGGTGTTTGAACCTTTCAGGTGTCATTCTGATGAATCTGTTTAACAAAAAACGAATAATGCATAAAGATATTTGAAAAAATAAATATCAATTTTAAGTATCCAAATGGAAACATGAACAGCTGAAGTGAATTATTGTTGTGCTGTGTTGGAATGCTAGAAATTTTTTAAACCTGTAATGCCAAGTAAAGTAATTTTTACCTGTAAAAAGACTCTCTATCCTTCTTCTCCATGGTTTTCATTAGTTGATGAAAATGCCTGTGCTTATACCTTTCTTTTACATGAGGCCTCACCCACCATTTTCTTCTGACACGTTTTCGTTTAACCTGATTATCAGATTTTCTGTTCAGCAGATAAAGTAATAAAAGTTTTTTGACTTTTCTCTTTCTGTTGGCAGCCATTTTTACTAGTGAAATGATGCTGCCGTGATTTGATTGGCTGTTTTGCTTACGATTGTTAAAATCATCTAAGATTATTTGTGAATGTGAGCCATGTGTCTCAGATAGTCCCAGATAGTCCCAGACTGTCTTAGGACATCTTATCTTAAGAAACTTTTTCTATGGGAACCAAGAGTCTGAGACTGTTTAAGATTGTCTCAGATTGTCTCAGATCTGTTATCTTAAACTATCTGCAACTTGTCTGGGATCCCTTAAAGCCTATGGGAACCAGCCTTTACCTTGCAGATATCTGGTGTATGTATAGCTTGTATCAATAGAACATCTATCATTCTTTTGTGTGTAAATAGTGACTGTAAGTTATAGAAATGTTCCCTATGTAATACCACACTCCATGTATTTCTTTGATGTTGGCACATAGTAGTTACTAGGCATTTTCGGATCGAGAACGTTCATTCCAAAATGGGCGAAATTTTCGTTTTTCGGCGAGTACAAAACCTGTTTTTTGGAACTCTATGCTGAACGGTGGTTTTACCGTTCAGGGGGTCGTCCACCCTATGACGTTCTTGATCCGAATGCGTAGAGTTCTCCTATAATAAATATTTTTGCAAATAATGAGCCCTTTTACGTTAGTTACAATAACAAGACAAGAGTGATGAGGCCTCAAGTTTCATTTCTAACAATAATAATAAAATAAATAATAACAAGTCTTGAAGCATATTGATGTTGAAATTATTTTTGGACACATTTTACTGAGGATGGTGAATTAAAATAAAACTGTAATAAATAATTATAATATAAGAAAAATGTATGATAATCATTATTAATATTACTGTTATTTAAATGATATCATCATTAATATTATTATAAGTTCTTATAGTTTTTTTTAATTATTTTATTATACTTTAGTTAGTAAAAGAAAACAATTGTTCAAATAGCCAAACATCACCAACTGATAATAAACATTGTTAAAAATGAAAAATAGTAATTAGTAAAACACATAAGTAACTGGTAATAATTATCAAAATTATTATTTACTTTTTTATAATATATAACCAAAAAGCTGTCACCTCAGCAGGATGCGCCTTTTACTATTCACTGCGACACTAGAAAAAAAGAAGAAGATAACTCCAATGAAGTGAACTTTTGATTTTGAACGTTCATGCATAGAAATTATGCCAGGAACGAACGTCAAAATTGCATTCGGAAGCGCTTTCCCGTGCCAATTTTTTCAAGGCATGGACGTTCTTGATCCGAAAATGCCTACTGGAACCATTTGTTACTAAAAGAAAACATTTTGTTACATCATCAAACACATTGTCAGTGATGATCAATGCTAAAGATTCTCGCATTCAAAGTTTTGCTTGCCTGGCCTTAGTTTGGCATTGGTATGCGCTGGATAGTTATTGTGGTATTAATGGAAATATTTGCGTTAATATGTCAAAAATATTTTTATTTTCAAATGATAAAAGTCTCTCAACAACTGCTATAGGTTTTTTTTTTTATCCATCCAAAAGCTCAGTTTCATGTTTTGTTTTCGTTTGAGGCCAACGTTCGTGCAAATATAAAAATGAAGTGCTTAATGACTTATCAGTTGAGATACGAAACAAAAAGTTGAACTATTTTGCTGAAGACAAAATGTGTCTGAGTTGAGATACTTGTCTTCAATGTAAGTACTCATTGTAAAACAATCAAATGACCAAAAGCAAGTGTACCACCAATCCGCTTACTGAAAACAGGCAACTCATCATAATGGCAAACAAAAAAAAGGTCCACCATTTAATGTTTCCAGAAACATACTACAAATCTTTTATAGTACTTTTCACTTCTGTTGATTTAATCTTCACATGATCAAAGCCATGCCTGCGGCCAGGTTTTTGTTCCTCGTTCTTGAACCTACGTAATAACAGGATACAAGCATAGATTGAGGCTATCAATCAGAAACTTTACCTAAAATATATCATATGTCTGTGTGGTTTACAGAGTTTGTATGTATTAGTAGCATTCTGTTGTTTACATAAATACCTACTTGGTGAGATATAATATCACTTACAGTGCCTCATGTGAAATAATGTAGCAATGCAATTGGTATACCGCTTTGATATTTTACGGAAAGCAATAAATACTTACTGGGTGAGTAAGTTTCACCATTGATATGTCACTTGCCAACGATAATTTAATAATTTTAACACAATTGACAGTAAACGTTGTATTGATGCAATCAAAGATCCAGGCTATCAATGGATAACCTCACACAACAGGTATCCCATGTATTGTATGATTTATATCACTTGCATATATAACGTTCTTTTGTGTATAAATGCTTGTTGTTAATCATTAGATACTTTGCATACTGCACAATACTAGATATATCTCTTTGAGGTGGGTATGTAATGGATAATGTTACAGTCTGTTAATGAATATAGCATTGTAAACAAAACTGAAGAGAGAACATCATTGCTTAATGACCAATATTTTCGGGAAATTATTGCAGTCATAATGTTCTGCAACTTGTCAGCGAATGCTAACCATTTCATTGTAGTATATTGTTTTTGTTTTGTGACCTTGACAAGTTGAAAACCCAAAGTTAAGCAATGGTAATTTTTTGTTAGATCATAGAACTACATTGTGCAGGTCATACCTATTTGGATAGAACGTACAACAGTCTATGTTGTATCTTATCATCAAACTGCTCCTTAGCCAACACAAGAAGCCTGCAAGGATTTGGTGTTGTGGTTTGCTCTGCTTTAGTGCAAACAATAAAAATAATTTAAAGTGAGTTCTTCCCAAACAGTTACAGTTTCCTCTCTGATATACAGGTGAGACACCGTTGGCTAGTGTGTTACATAATTGCAAGTGTCCAGGTATTGGTGAGCTTCAGTGAGCAATTGTTGTAAGTTTACTGCAAATACATAATAACCCATCCAATTATTCCACATTTATACCGCTTTCATTGTGGAAATGTGAAAATTACTCTGTTTCAAAAAAGTGACATTCGACTCAACTGAAAATCGTTGTGAGTTTTAAACAACCAAAAATAACTTTACTACAAAAATGTCAACTCCAAACAATTGGTTTAAAATGAGAACTGAAATGACTTTTGGATATTAATTTATAATTTGATCATGCGCTGGAATTGAAAGTTTTATAATACATTTTTAACAAACTACTATAGTACATACTGCCAGCACTCTGACAGCAACCAGTTCTTGTTGTACACTTTTGAACAAGTTGCAAACGTATCAAAAACTTGATGGCAATAAGCAGGTAGCAAGATATTAAGTGCATTTACAAGATGGTATGTTTGTGTATGAATGGTTTACATAACTTGTATATATAACAAACTCTCTGATGAGATAGATGAAAGCTTTATTTTTAGCATAACTAACGTATTACTATCGATATTGCTATATGTTATTCCACAGTTTTTCAGCATGTCTATCGTTTTTATCAGTGAATGCACCAATTGTTGTGTCGGTACAAAGTATTTGTTGTTCTGAGCAGATTATTTTTATACAGATTTACCAGATCATTATTTCAAGTACTTCAAGTTATTTCTACATCATTTAGACCAATGAAGTTGAATAGATGATGCACCATGTTGGAATAAAGGTGTCAATACATATACAACACATGAATCTCCATCCATCACCATTTGCTGTATAATTGGCAACAAGCAACTTCTGCGCTGATTTTGTGTTGTAGCTTCATTGCTAGTCTACTGAAAACTGTCGGTGATTTGTGCGGTGATCAAATGACAGAAATGGCAGCTGGTATGATAAAAATTGCCCGTTATAGCAACAACACAAGGCAGTCTTAGAAGCGTGCAGAAGTTGGCATCCAAATCGCTCTAGCGTTTGTTTGTTTGTTTGCTTGTTTGTTTGTTAGTTTGTTTGTTTGTTTGTTTGTTTGTTTGTTTGTTTGTTTGTTAGTTTGTTTGTTTGTTTGCTTGTTTGAGCTGTGCCTCGTGGGCAACCCTAAAGACATGTCTCATAAGTGTAGCAGCTTTACGATGTTTTGTTTGTGATTGAGCATAACTACTACTTGAGTTTCTTGTAGACTAAAATATGATGCAAAGAACTATCCAGCCACCTAAAGGTAACATTATCTAGCAGTTATTGTGCGCAAGCTATATAGGCTATAAATAAACTCCAATTGTTATTTTGGTGTTCAACTTTTAATTTGTGGATGAGCATTAACTTTGCACTGCGTTTCCATGAATTAACTATAACACTTTATGCAAACAAAGATCTGCGTCATTTATGCAGCTACATATCCAGGTAATCAACAGATAACCTTACCTTGCAGATATCTGGTGTATGTATCGCTTGTATCAATTGAACATCTAACAATCTTTTGAGTGTAAATAGTGGCTGTAAGTTATAAAAATGTTCCCTATGTAATACCACACACTAAGTATTTCTTTGATGTTGGTACGTAGTAGTTACTGGAGCTGTTTGTTACTAAAATAAAATATCGTGTTACATCATCAAAACCAATTTCAGATATAGGTAACGCTAAAAGCCATAACATTCAAAGTTCTACTTGCCTGGCCTTAGTTCAGTATTGATATGCGCTGGATAGTTTTGTGGTTTCAATGCAAAGATTTGTGTTGGTACATCTAACAGACATTCATTATCAAATAACAGAATTCCCTCAAAAGCTAGTATGGGTTTTGTGTGCCACGTAATTGTAACTATCCAAGTATTAGTGAGCTCCAGTGAGTATTGTTGCAGGTTTACCGCAAATAAAGAATAACCCCATTACTTATTCCACATTAAATAGGTGATAAGTGCACATTCAAGGTGACATATAAGTGTAGTAGCTTTCTCTCTGATATACACGTGAGACGCCATTGGCTAGTGTGTTACATAATTGCAGCTTCAATGAGCAATTGATATAAATTTACTGCAAATGTATAATAACCCATTCACTTATTCCACATTGATACTGTTTTTCTTGTGAAAATGTGAAAATAATTTTCGTTTCTATAAAGTAACATTCAACTCAACTAAATATCGCTGTGAGTTTTAAACAACTGAAAGTAGTTTAATTAAAAAATTGTTGACTCCAAACATTTGATTTGAAATGAGAACTTAACTGAACTTTGGATACTACTTTACAATTCAAGTATTTGCTGGAATTGTAAAAGACAAATATTTACAATACATTTGTAACACACTATCATAGCACGTACAGTCAGCACTCTGACAGCAACCAGTGCTTGTTGTACACTTTTGAACAAGTTGCAAATAGACCAAAAACCTCATGGCAATAGCATTTGTAACACGTTATTATAGTACAGACTGCCAGCACTACAACTGCACTCAAGTTTAGTAGCTCAATTAAAAATCTATCTAAAAACTTGATGAACATAAACAGGTAATAAGTCAGTAAGTGCACATTCAAGGTGACATATGTGTATGTACAGTTAACATAACTTGTATATAAAAAGTACATTTCTCTTGCGCTGAATGCATGCAAACTAAATTAAATACCTTGATGGTAGCAAAACCCAAGTTGTCAATTAATACCTGTGCGTAGGTTGCACCTAGTTTGTGTGTTGTTAATTTCTTCTATACGTAATAGTTTGTTGTGCACAAACAAATATCCCTATAAAATGAAACAATCCATATATTATATCACAGGTAACAATGCAGGTATGTACCGGGTATATCACTTTGATATTTATATGTTAGACTTGTCATTCTATTCTGCTGGTAAGAATACAAAATATTGTGTGACACAAGGTGCTGGGTGAGCCCAGGCATTGGTTTATCAATTTACTCAAATAAGTGATCGATAACTTTGATCTCTAGTTATTCAAAGGTTTACAGTGTGCAATCACATTGTTTTTTATCTAAAAGCTTGAAACATAAAAACGCGACAAGGTTCTAGCTTGCAGTTCAACCAGATATAAATGTGTATTTATGGTTTATATAACTTGTAAGAGACTCTTTCCTACACCACATAAACATCCAACTTGTGCTGATTTCAAATTATTATCAGCAAACATAAATGAGTAATAAAGCATCGAAGCAACTGTTAACCTACTGATAGTATTTCTATTAAGTCGTTTATGACTAGTTTTGTATTTTTTATAGAAAACTTATTTGTACAACATTTTTAATACTGGTGATTTCCAAGTTTGCAAGAATAAAGATTTTTTAGTACAATTCATATCTGTCATGGCTTTAGCTTAGTTTTTTGGCAGTCAGACTTATCTTTACATGCGCATGCAAAGAAATTTCTAAGTTGATGTGAGCAGGTATTCAATTTGTCTACCAAGAGATGCACTTACAAGTTTTACCATGAGGGTTCATATAGCTGGCTTACACAACATCTTCTTGTGTATATAAATAACTACTGTGTGACATAGAAGTATTAGCTATTGTATGTTATTTATATAAAGATATGCAATTGGGTTATCTCTTTGATATCTTATATTATATTTGTTATCCTTCCCTGTTGATAAAAACTAACAATTCTTTCACACAACGCACATATTTATCACAGACACCGATGGTAAAAATTACCTACAGCTACTATATATAACTTTGCCTTCTAGCCAATCGATAACAGGATACATCAGAACTATTTGGTGCAGCTACTGTTATTGGTACTAAAACTATGAATATGATTGTAAGCTAAAGTTTTGCAGTAACACATTTGCAAACCAAGTATTTAATTTTTCTTTCAAAAACTAGGACAGTGAGTAGTTGAGCCAACATATGCACTTGCCTATTATACAATTACTTAGTACATCCACATTTTACTATCAGATTTCTCTTTGTCAACATTCTACAAGATCTAACCAAAATGCCTTTCTACAGCAGGCTATCCAATCCCCTATCACCATTATTTGGACAGTCCACAAACCCTGTACCTACTTTGAAGGGTGGTTGGCTTTGCTTAATTGCCAATTAGGAAAACCATCCTGGGTTTTTTTACACTGGTCGGTCAATCGGATAATTGGTAATTGTCAACAACATACACTGTGCCAACAACCAGTATGGGAATCGCTAGACTTAGTACAACAAGGTTGATAGATGGTAGTGTGCTGTCTTACAGCAGTAATACTAGACTGTAAAACTGTGGCAGTGTCCGCAGACGTAAAGAAAAGCTCTACACTTATAGCAATTCTTACATTTTATAACGCATGACGAAATCAGTAGTTTAAAGTGATGTACTGCAACCAATTGCTGTTCCTATTTGCTCACATCTCATTGGAACATTTCTAATTTGACAGTTGCAGATAAATTTAAATAGAGGAAAGTTCCACTCAACAAAAGTGAATACTGATACAGCTATAAAACAATCAGAAGTGATTGTGTCACTCAACTGAGTTATGTAAAAATCTTATCTATAAGGTGGCATTTGGTTTTTGATGTATTCTTGCAAACCAGCCAAATAACTTGATGCAGGCAAAAATCTGCAGGTTATATTTCAATAACTGCACCTATTAGATATCACGTACATTTAGATTTATACATACTGAATATGTTACATAGTTTTATATGTATGTGTAAATAAATATCTTCTATGTAAGATTAACTACTAGCTGTTGTATTGTGAAGCTGACTATGTGGCCATGTACTTGATGTAATGCTTTAATGTCTGTATATTAAATCTTTCATCCATTTTTCTTGATGAAAACAAAATATTGTGTTACACTATGTGCTGGAGCAACGCAGACACAAATGTTAAAAATTACATCAACTTGTGATTTTTCACTTTTGCCTCTAGCCATTCAATGAATTGTAACCTTCTTTCCTGCATGTTTTTCAACAAGCAAGTCAATGCCAATTGTTTGTAAACTTATTTCAGTAGCTGTAAAGTCTACATGTACATACATAAACGCACAAGTATATACAACAGGGAGTATACTTCCACATACTCCATGTGTGATAAAACTGCTGGATATGGCTGCTGACTTGACAAGTGACCTCGCCCTACGGCTCTGAATTACTGTTGAGTGGTAAAAATAGTGTTCATTTTCCTTTTCTTTCTTTTTCCATAAGTTAGAAATTTTTACCACAGGCTTTCTCCTTATAGTTACACGACATGCCTGTTCTGGATTGTCATCTGCTATTTCTCTAAACTATAATTTGTAATTTCATAAGCAATTTCTTTTTATAGTTTACACAGCAAAGAATGAGTCGATAACGGCTATTTTACTGCAAGCATAGAATCGGTATAATGTCTCAATCAGTGAAACCAAGTTTCTAAAAAGCTGCATTTGCTATTGAAATGAATACATACTGGAGTTTTCAATGACAGTTTCAAATGCTTTACACACAAATTTAACCGGGTCCCTGCTTTCATTACTGGCATACGTATCACCTGATATACTTCTTTCATGTTGGTATGTAGTGGATTGTTTCATCATATCAACAAGAACAAAATACTACATTACATACATGTACATCAGATCTATCAATGAATAAACAAGTGCTACAGTTGAAGTTGATGAGGGTTTTTCATTCTGATAATGTTGCTTTTTAAGGGAAATCATTTATAATTAAGCTGCAAGGTATTGGCGTTGTTTCTAGGAAAAACGAACACAGGAGTTGCATTTGTCATTGAGAAATGGCCATGGCTACATGCATTGTTAAATCAGACAGATAATTGATGTATGTTACTATTTATTGCACAACCAGTGTGTCTCAGGAGAGTCATTGCTAGCCATTACATTCATGTATGGGCTAATGGTCTATTTCATTGCTGATATACTTGCATACATTTTACTGAAGTGATGATGTTTTGTATAGATTATTGTGACATTGTGACTCAATGATTGACGTCACTTTTATTCATTTGTTTGGCTCTGGTGAGTGTGTCAATGGCAAGTAGAGTTCATTTACACTCTCTTTTTAAACCGCAGGATGGAATATTTGCAACAAATATCTTTTTTACTTACATTCGCTTGGATTCCAAGCTGCTGATTCAAACCAATTCTCCAAACCTAACTGGAAGAAGGCTTGTGATGCAAGTCAAATAAGTTACCAATCCTTGTTATGTTATCTACTTTGAATGCAGGGATAATTTGGTTTATCTTTGGCAAGCCAACTAAAGGACTTGATGCACGAAAGGATCCAGGTTACTGGTGAATAACTGTAAATAGGTCGTATCATATGAATGTTTGGCTTCAATAATTTGTCTATGCAACATCCTGTTGTGGACAAGGATTCTTGTCGTGTAATGCAAATCAAAACTTTGTGAAATAATGTAAGTAGGAATTTGGTGTATCTCTTTGATATTTGTATGTGCAACAAACAACCTGCTACCATATACTCTTTATATGATATACTTGTATGTACAACAAACTACCTGCTACCATATAGTCTTTATATGATATACTTGTATGTACAACAAACTACCTGCTACCATATACTCTTTATATGACATACTTGTATGTACAACAAACAACCTGCTACCATATACTCTATATATGATATACTTGTATGTACAACAAATAACCTGCTACCATATACTCTTTATATGATATACTTGAATGTACAACAAACAACCCGCTACCATATACCCTTTATATGATATACTTGTATGTACAACAAATAAAATCCTCCTGTAAACTCTTGATATGATCAGTATAAACAGCTGGCCTTAAGCCTACATGCAGTGTTGTAGTTATAAGTTACATGACACATTTCACACATTATATAATCATGTTCCTATGTTTTGATTATCTTCCCAGTTTTAGTTGTAGAATTTCTCAGTACAAGTATTTTACTTACAATTACTTGAAGAGGTCTTTTCCTCGCTTTATAGCCTAAAAATATCAATTTATATTGTGATTCATTTTGGCTTCAGTGAGTTTGTATGAGTGATTTTAAGCCATTAACTAGTTCACTGAAATTGTTGGGGATATGATGATCAGAATAGTAGGGTAAGTTTTACTTTAACTTTGTTTTGACAACATTTTATTATTAATGGTTTATTTGTGTACTGTTTCAATTAATGGGGTTTTACTACTAAATACCAGGAAAAAAATTGTGGGTGAAATGTTTTTATTTAACGGCTGCTGATTTGAGAAGGTAAGCCATCATTAAGCTTTTTTGTTGTTGATGTTAATTGTAGGAGTTATTTGTTTTGTTGTAACATTTTCCATACTTTAGTATTATCAATGCTTCTCGGTGCCTGAGCAAAAACATTCCTTTATATTTTATAGACTGTCCACAAAACTTCATGTAAAATCTAACTCCGCATTATAATAATTGTACATTTAAATTTTTGCGATATATAAATACTCACTGTGGAACATAAATTGTTACCAACGTAACATTCCACTTGATATAGATTCTTTGACATTGGTATTAGTGGATAGTCTCCCCTGTTTTGTGATGAATACAAAATACTGTATTATCTACATCAAGTGGTGTATGAATCCTACAGAATAGCATACTTGCAGTGCAATGTATCAGTTTTAGGTGTAACTTGGCAATCGTAGTTAGATACAGGTTTCTACTTATTGTTTGTTGTAACTATTCTCTGATATTTACTTGTGGGATATAATAATTATTTATTGCCAACTACAGGCAACAAACAATTACATAATCCCTCATCGATACGAGCTGGTTGTTGTTTGCATTCAACTAGTTAGCCATACATGATATAAAGTACAACAAAGGTGGTTGGAAATAATCACTCTTAATAATTAATTTTGATTCTCGGCTAATCATACATTTTTTCTTTAAATAGTTGAAAATAGTTGTTGTTAAACTAAAAGAAAAAAGTAACGGAAAGGAACAATATACAGTTAAAATTGATTTCCCTGTACCGACCTAAGATATACGCTCGTTATTGACATCAATTACACTCAATATAACTGCAAATATAGTTCTTACGCTGCAAAATATAGTTCTACATGAACTAGAATCAATTATGTGTAGTATATAATAAATTATATGTAGTATAGATTCTTGTCTGCTCAGTTTTGCACCAAGGCTCCCAGTTGCCACCCTTAGTTGTGTCAACGGAGTTCCCTTATTCTGATTAGACTACACATCATTGATTCTTAGCAAGTCTTGAACCCTACTTCCCACCAGTTCTCTGTTTCCTTATTATACCAAGGCTGCATCAATGACTGGGAACCTCAGATGTAGGCGAAGCTTCGATAATAGTCCATTACGCGGCACCCATTGTTTTGCTTAGTACCCTGCTTGTTTCTTCATACCACACAATACCTCCTGATACCATGAAACCACCCATGATTTCTGTAGCAGCTTTCATTCACTTTCTTTACACTGTGGGTTGTCTGCAGCAATTCATGTTAACAATAATTGCAAAACTCCTTTTCAATATTGAATCATTCAAGTGGTAAGACAACTCCAGAGAATTGTATGTAAGACTTAACACTAAAAAGCTAGTCATCTATTGTTCTTTATATCAATACCAATAACGAAGGAAGACCCGATCAACTGTTTATGTAAAGGACCAAAGGTAAATGGTAAGCCTTATTACATAGACTGGCCAGTTACAAAAGGGGAAGTGTATTTTTTTTCTGACACCTCGACAGAAATAGTGTTGAGGATTTTATAAAACCTCACTTGTACACGAAAAGAGTAAGCTCTCACACCAATGATTATTTGTTTACTCTGGTGGTTCTACTTACACTGTTATAATGTGCCAACTTGCTGGTATATTTTGTACAGATAAATGGATCTCTGGAAGGTTTCCACAGCCCTCTTTGGCTACACAAGCCATCAAACAATGCCAATGATACTTTTGGTTGACAGACAACAATGCATGTTAATTGATGATATATATATGAGTTTTAATGATGTGAAAAGTGTGGGAAAAGAGAAAAATCTTGATGCATCCGTCGTATAAGCTAACTGTCTGGAGAAAATAGTTCTTGGATCTATTTGAAGTCCAGTTTATTATAGCAACAAGAGTGACAAAGAGACAACTCCTGATTATAAAACCGAAAATTTTATCTTTCAGCTTAGTCTTGTGCAGATGATGGAAGTGAGCAACAGGTGGTGGAGAATCGAGCTGGTGTGAATGGTAATGGAGCGGTGACTAGGAATCTCATCTAATAAAGAATGGTGGATGTACCTAGTAGTAAAACAATACCTGACTAACACGGCTTTTCTTCTATTTATTCCTATTTATTCCTATGGTGATGTTCTGGAGGTGGTGTAGTGGGTAACTTCTACTTGAAGACTGTTGGGGATGGCTTAGCTGGTCAGTAGGAAGGTAACTTTGTGCGCTGACTTGATACAAGTGGGGTGTATCTCCATTGAGGTGTAGCCGCTCGATGTGGGAGGTCCTACTGTTGTTCACAAATCTGCTGCCTTCTCTATCTGTGCATTGCATCTCTCGTCCTGAGATTATTATGGCATGTTCACCGAACTTCAGGCGACAGTTGTGATCAGTGAGGAAGGGCATACCTAATATAGCATCTTTACTGATTTGACTGACTACGAACGTGGCTGCTGTCCTTACTTCCCTCAGTTGCAAGGCTGCTTTCACCATTCTGTAGAATGGAATTTGGGTTCCATCCGCCATGATTCCGTGTGACTCACTCATCTTATTCTTCTTCTTTACTGCTTCAGGCAGACGGTTGAATACATGCTTCGACATCAGGTTTGTAGTGCAACCGGTATCAACGAGGAGTGTGACTGGCTGAGTTTTTAACTTACCAAGGAGAAAGTAACTCGTACTATACGGCCTCTCCACTTTCTGTTCCAATGTACGGGTTGGCTGTACTTCAGTAGCACAAGGAGGTGGAGGCAGCACTCTTACTGGTGAATGCGTGGCACACTCCATGGGTTGGCTAACTGGTACTGCTACCGCTTGTTGCGCTTGGACAGGCTGAAACTTCAGGGGGCCGGCAATCTGCACTAGTGGTAAATCCAACAGCGGCGGTATGTGCTGCTTTCTCTGGATTCGTTTCTCTCTCTCTTTGATACTACTGGTGGGAAGTGGCTGTTTATCCGTAGGGGATGGCTCACTCCTTGCATAGTCCCTCTGGCAGCCGGCAGGAGAGGTAGGCAACTTGGCATGCCTCACTTCATTCTTCTTCTGCTCTCTTTGCAGGGGTGACTTCTCTGAGGGGTGTGGCGACACAGGGGTCCGTCTTTCCATCTGCTTTTGTCCTTTATGCAGTGGATCTCTGACAAAATCTGATAAGAGTAACAGAGTACGATCGCGTCTCTCTGTCTTCTTTACTTCTCTATTCCACCTTCTCGCCTTGTCGCAGGTAGCCGGTGTGGTAACTACTGCGGGCGCTGCACGTTTCCCATCCTGGGAGTCTCTCTAAGTGTAGTGACAGTTGGCTGGCTGGATGGACAAAAAATGCTGTAGTGTCCAGGCTGTCCACAGCTCCAACACGGGGGAGATGTAGAACAGGCTGTCAAGAGAGGTGTCCACATATTACCAGGCGTGGCAGGTGACACAGGAGACTGGTGGTGCACCGTCTGTGGAGCCTGCATAGGAGGTTGAGGAGGGGGCTGCACCACAGGAGTAGGTGTGGGCACCATCTGTTGCCACTGTCTCATCTGACGCATCTCAGTTGTCATCTCTTGCACTGTCTGTAACAGTCGGTTCAGGGTATCTTTATGTGTAGGTGGCTGCTGAGGAGCCGTATAGTGATGCCTCGCCGCTGGATAAGGATAATCCACTTCTCTAGGGGCCGGCGTAACCACGGCAGCCATCGACGAATGATGGTAATGGGGCATGGAAGGTTTATGGCACTCTTCATCATACCTGTATTCCTTCTCTTCTTCCTCTATGACCCGTACTCTGGATGGCTTGTTGTCGGTATACGCTCTTATCTGCAAGAACTCCGCTCCCGAACGAACAGCTTCTTCTAGGCTTCTGGGGTCCACTGCTAACAGGTGTCTCTAAAGATGCGGGTGGCCCAGTGTGGTGGCAAACGTCTCAAGTACTAGATGTTCCACATGTCCTTCTGGCAAGTCTCCGTACGCGACGTACACTAATCTCTCCACCTCATTAGCATGCTCCTGTAATGGAGTCTTGGGAGCTTTCCTCAGCTGCGCAATGTTCTGCAGGGCCTCACGGCGTGTCAGGCCAAAGCGAACACAGAGTGCGGTGAACGCAGCTCTAAGGTTGTTTGGCTTCCCACAATCCAAGGCCTCTTCTCTCGGGGCTTCTCTCACATGCAGCAAGGAGGCGTTGTCGTCCCATCCGTTGGCTCCAGCTACTTCTAGGAAATGTCCTATGAAGTACTCTATGTCTCCACTCCCATTAAACTTGGGTGGCTTGAAGATAGGTGCACGAGGTTGTGGCACTTCTCTTAGGGTGTCTGCTAAGCGATCAAGAGTGACTTCAGGGTTGCCAGCCAGCAATCTCCCTGCTCTCCTTGCTCGATGCGCCATGCACGGGGTTTTCTGCCTATGCGCCAATAGGCTGCATACACTCCACGCTGTAGGAGGATGCTATAAGGGGGGAACAGTAGCCGTGGGGTGATAGGGGGGTAATCTATCAGATACTGCTAGACAAAGGGGACACCACTACTCAGGACAAAGGGGGGAAGGAGTAGTCGGTGAGTTGGCCGTAGCTTTTCTTGCATTACCGGGGTGAGATCGCGCTGTAATCCCACCGCAGCCAACAATGTAATGGTTTTCCCTGTGTTAAGAGAGGAATACGGTCACTGGTACTGCAAGATGCTATTCTACAATGGCTGACTCTGTGTTTCAGTGGTAGCTGTGGCTACAGAGTGCTAAGCCTAGAGTGTCTCTCTATGATAGAGAAGACAGGATTCTGCTGGTTAGCAGGCACAACAGTATTTGGCAACCGGCCAAACAGATTCTATTAGGTTGACAGTGAAAGCAATGACTTTATTACTACTTTACTTGACACGCACAAAATTGCTACTAAGTATAGATATACAATGCTTGTATTGTCCGTAAATACTGGTCGAGTATGTGGAGCTAGGCGTCTGACAGTATAGTCCTTTAGCTGGGCGTTGCTACTAGAGTTCTAGGCGTCTTCTTCTTTTACGCTTTCTAAGACCCTCTTCTTTGTAGTCCTGAACGAATCCTCAGCTGTGTCGGCTATAGCTAAGCACGCACTACTCCTAGACAGTATCTCAACAAACACTGAACAATGTCTGAGCAAAACTAAACAATAACTGCCCTGCTGGGCTAAGAGCAAGTCTATATAAGTAAGGCATAAAACCATTAGGGGTATAATAATATGATTGGTTAAGAGTATATAAACAAACCAGAATGTGACACATGCCATGATTAAAATAGTTACTGGAGGCGGAAAAAGTCCTTCCTGCTGGCTTGAGCTAAGCTATAGTGCAGCTGCACTGTTGAAGGCGTTCAAGTGTACTCCAGTAGTAGTGGATATATAGATGATCTTGAATAAGTAGATTTGGTTAACATATGGGTAGCACCGGCTGTAGATGCTGGCAACACTGTGCAATTCCATTACAATATGTCATAAAAACCATCCCTTGTGCTAGCAATTAATTTTAGGCCGCATTATATATGAAATGTAAAATTCTGGTGACCACACACCCATGTCAAAAACAATAATTTCCTCATATTGGTGTAGTCTTGATGGAAACTGCTTATGAGTTGCCTCAATAAAATTTATCAAGCTGCCAAATCACTGATACTGCGTAGTTATCCTCTCTTTGGTGTAGACAACTCTGCGTGTTCATTCAACGGATGTTGTTACCAAAGTTTGCCAAATCAAAACTTCAAAGTTTTTAGCAAACTGTTTGTAAAAGTCCGTAAAAACTTTGACGCATGGAAATCTAGTGATAAAATTAAAATACTTTATAGCTTGTAAAAAGAATGTGAACAAATTTATTGCCTCTGAGACTTATTTGGTTTGAACTATGTCTTGCGATTTTGTGCATATTCTACTCAAAGAAAAGCAACTTCATTGTAGTACAAATCATCAACTTATCTTCTTTCAGACAATAGGCGTGTTCGGTGTGCTCAACGTTTACATTTAATCCTCAACGGCAGTTTTTTGTCGAGGGATTATCAGCCCCTTTGTAGCAAGTTTTTTTCAACGTGCATCAACGCTCATTTTTGCGTTTGTCAACGAGTTTACAGTACACGTTGGCCAGCGAACACCTATAAAAGTCAACGCGTTGGTTTTCTAAAGGAGTCGTCTTCTCACTAATTACGGCACTGTACCCTTTTGCGGCATTATAACAACAACGTGCTATCAAAAGTTATGATCTTTTTTCTTGTTTTTAATGGATGTATTATTACTTATTATTAATGTGATAGATTATTATTTTACTACTGTCACTATTATTAATACTATCAATATTGCCAATAATAATAATAATATAACTTTTATTTATTTTATTCTTATTGTCTTTGTGTGATAAAATATATTATTTTTTATGACAGTGAATAATAATCAGCCCACCATTAACTAATTACTATTAATTAATAATACATGTTTTTGCTTGTTGCTGTCATTATTATTCATCATTGTCATTATTATTCTTATCACCATCAATAACAATACAATTTTTACTTGGTGGTTTGCTGAGTTTTAATAACACTTTGTATAAACAGCAGATGATGTAGTTGTTGTTAGGGCAACAAAAATCTCGCAATGAACAGTTACTTTTAAACCCAAGAATTTAGGCTAACAAACTTATGATTGCGGGGCTATATTTATCACTGAAGACACAAAAAAAGAGGACAACTCTTGCAAAATTTTGTAATTTGTACGCACTCGCCTACTCTTTTAAGTTATCATTTGAGGGATAAACGCGTTGATCAAACTTTCTCAAACGAACACGTTGAGACACCGAACACGCCTATTGTCCCTAAACATTTTCTAGCCAAGTTCATTGCCAATTTTTTTTGTAACTCGATTGCGCAGCTACAAAAAATAAGTATTGGTCGCTCAATCCTTCGGTTTCTCCAAAAAACGTTGAAGTTTATGTGTAAAATGATATAGATGGAAGCACCAGAGTGCAATTGTTTGGTAATAATTCTTTTTTGATGCTATTTAAAACATACCTTTGGCCTGAAATAAAGAACTACCGAGATGAGATGTTTTTTTAAGTGGAGACGTGTGAGTTGGTAAAAAACCAGTAGAAGTGCACACTCTTCTACCAGTCAAACAGGATATTTCAGTGCAATATATAATCAGCGTTTTTTGATGAATCCATCATTTTTGTTGTTAAAAAGGCATCTTCTCAGAACAGTTTTTTGTAGTCACTTATCGAAATTATCTGCCCTTTAATAAATATGAGTCCCGGACAGAAACAAATGTATGGCCAAATATTGCAAATATTATTTTTCTGTCATTTTCTGTAATATAAGTCGATAACAACATAATTCCAATCCGGTATAGCATTCAAAGTTCATTTGCTGATAATATTTTTATGAACCTCAAATTATTTTTTTTTTCATAAAAAAACTGATTGCTGCTTTGTCTTTTGCAGGTTCTTTCCCAAATGATATGGCATAGATTCCGCAAAATCCAGGCAATATTCCGTTCTAGCAGACGACAAGCTCAGTAAATCTCTCCGCCAATGGCTGGACCTTCTTACGTGCAACTTGTCTTGTTTCCTTTCCATTCTCATACATAGCCTCCACTCCGCTGTTTCACAATATTTATAACTTTTGACAGTTTATAGTCAGTCTTTTTCACGATGGGAGGTTAAATAATCTTTTTAATTTTGTTGATTTGTTGCTATAGAACCTTCAACACAGTGTAGAACAGTTCATGATGTAGTTGTGTATTCAAACTCATTCTATGTAATTTCCATCATAGCGAAGTAGCTGCTAAAATGATCTGCAGCAGCTGAATTAAAGTGTTGACTTCTTCTAAAGATTGATGGCTCATAATCACTGGTGTATTCTTTGATTGCCTGTCTAATGTGGCTCTGTAGAATACATATATTATTTGCACCTACTAAATTGTTGTTAGGTAGTCTTTCATGTGTGGAAAAACCTGGAATAACAAGTATGAATATTTTGCATTATGACGATTCCTATTTTGCTAAGAAGTTGTGCGTTCATGCGAATAGAGTAGACAACTCTTCATTGTTTGATAATAAACTAAACTGGCAGCTAATGAAATGCCATGAAATGAGCAGCAATATAGAGAAAGTACATCAGAGTATTATATCTCTACTAAAGCCATTAATTTGTTTAAAACAATTTGAGATGTAGACTAACAATGCAAGGAATTGGCATTTTTAGCGCAAACTAAAATGTATAGCTACGTTATTGGTTTTTCATAGGGAGTTGTGCTTACAAAAAGAGTACAGCTACAAAGTGTTGTCCAGCCAAAGGGAGTAACAAGAAAAGAATGATTAGAAACAGGCAGGACCAAATAGGTCTACATTTTATTCACTGAGTAGGACAACAGTGGTTGATATGCTATGATACATACCCATGTACTAGTGTACGAGAACCCTGGTGGTCCTGTGAATCAGCAAAGCTTAGCACACCGAACAGCAGTCCTGCTCAAAGGACCATTGACCTGAACACAGGGTGTCCTGCTATGCATTGTGCTGTGAATACAAAGTGGTCCTGCTAACAGCAAAATGGGCGGACATATTTACACAAC